>VXAU01002298.1:180994-287296 GCA_013399695.1 Formicarius rufipectus | reverse complement strand
AAAGGAGGGAGAGGAATAACAAATAGCTGATTAATTCATTTTAATTGAACTAATTTGCATGGAATTGTGCTTGTGGTAGTTCAGAAAACAGTCACCTCTGATTAATATATATGGCAAAATTAGAAACACTAACAAGCTTTTTTGGTACAGTCTATTAATCTAAATAGTTTCTTCTAAGCCAAGCCTGTTTTACACAGACATTTTAATTTAAGGATGCCATTTGGAGCACTGTTTACTTTGAATAAAATTTAGCTATGTTAATTTGTGACTTTAGCAAGCATTTTAAATAGATTCAGAGCTTGATTGCATTTGAGACCTTGTAGACTACATGTGTCAGGCACTTTTTGGTGAGGAGATCCTCAGCTTACCTCTGGATGTGTGGCTGTGCCCCTGGCGGGGTACAATTTGGGATCTGAAACATGCAGATGTAACCCAGGTTATATCAAGGCCAGGTAAGACAGGGATTGGAGCAACCTGGTCTCTGGAAGGTGTCCCTGACCATTGCAGGGGGGTTGGAGCTGGATGATTTTGAAGATCCCACCCAACCCATTCTGTGTCTCTATGATTATAACTCATGCCTTGCAAAGCCCTGCCTTGCAGAATATGCTGGGAATGTGACGTGATTTCCAACATTTATATTCTTTCTGGATGTCCACTCTTGGCCTCTGCTGGAGGCAGGGGGCTGAGCTCAGTGGGATTTGCTGTGGTCAGACACAGCCATTCTTGTTCTTGTGTCCCAAAAACACATAATCACAGAAGCATTGCTGTGTTTGAGCCAAGAAATCTTCCCCTCCTGAAAGGATGTGTCAGGTTTACCCCTACAAAACTTTAACACAAATATATTTCTTCCTGTTGCAGAGCTGGACTGATCAGAGTTCATTTGCTGCTCCTTCTTCAGGCTGTTCTGCTCAGCTTGTCTTTGTGCTCAGGTAACCTCCCTTTCCAAACAGCAGTGTGGTTCATATCTGGAAGTCACAAATATCTTATGGTTTTGGTTTGTTTTTTGTTTTTTTTCCCCCCCCACTAAATCATTCCCATGACTGTGCCTCAGAGTCCACCATTTTGCCATGAGACTCAGAGTATTAGAAATATTCTCTTTATTTAGGACAAGGGGGCACAGGCTTAAGCTCTGCCTGGGGAAATTTAAGTTGGATATTAGAAAGAAATTCTTTCCAGAGAGAGTGATCAGGCATTGGAATGGCCTGCCCAGAGAGGGAGTGGATTCACCATCCCTGGAGGTTTTTAAACTGAGGTTGGACGTGGCACTCAGTGCCATGATCTGCTAAAGGGACTGGAGTTGGATCAAGGGTCGGACTCGATGATCTCGGAGATCCCTTCCAACCCAATTGATTCTATGATTCAGTGTTGTTAAAGTCTGTTTTCATAGCTAGAAGGATACAAATATAAGAGGGTTGAATTTTTAAGCTTTTGATTGGAGATTTTTTCCCACCTGTGGAGATAAAAATGAAGATCTGTAGCCCTAAAATTAAAAATAATTAAAACCTGTCATGTTATATTATATATGTCATGGCTTTAAGGTATTTTATAGGTTTCAGATTTGTGATACTGAGATGTGGCTATCTCAGTTCACCAGCCAGGAACAGTTTTACCTTCTTCAACTGCTGGAAAGACAAAATAAACAGGGAGAACACATTCTAATTTATGTGCATATAGGAAGACTAAAGAATCTAAATTTGAAATCACTGCCACTCAATTTCACTTACATTGTTGAGCTTAATGGAGTCAGATAGTAATAGATTTTAGTACCTTCAGTTCTGATTAACAGGCTTCTAGGAGAAACCAGGTATCTAATACAAAAATTCAATTTAAATTTAAAACGGCAACTTCACTTTTCAATAGTATTTCGATCTACCTGTTTTTTGCAGTCTGTTCCAGTAAAAACTGAATGTAAATAGAAGCAGCAAACATGAATTTCATTATTATTGGTGAGGAAAGGCTAGGAATCATTTCTTGGGCTGTTCCTACTTTTTTTACTGTATTTTATACCAGAGTTCTAATGTTTTCTGAGCTTTAGACTATGATTTCAATGTGAAGTTTTTTCATAACCCTTCATTTATTTCATTCAAAATCAATACACAATTTCTTTGCTTTCCTGGAAGACACTCAGTGGTAGATTCTACCACAGAAATAGAGGTATGAAGACAAAATCATCTGGTAGCAAGCTCTTCCAGATGGACTGGAGGTTTCCATCTCAGTCTTGCCTGACACTGTGGATGGCAGATGGAGCAATAAATAAAGAGGAAAAGGAGTCTGAATTCACCATAACCATTCAAATTTAATCCAAGGGCAGATGATACCAATAAGTGTTTTAGCATGCTGTTTCATCCAAGTTCACTAGCCCTATGTGGGATTAAGTTAAATACAATGTCTTTGCTACATCACAGGGGTGATTTTTTATTATTTATGTGTTACTGATTTATTGCTATTCTTTTGTTATCTTCTCTCAAGACAAAATTAATTTAAAGATTTGATGGTTTTAATTACAGATATATTGATAATGGTTTATTACTTGATTGGAGTTTTCTTCCCTCTCTTTAGGAATACCAATATTGAAATATTGCAGTTCACACTGGAAATTAAAAATATATGTGGCTTCTCAGCTGCTTTGGGGATGTCATTCAGCTTTTGACTCATCAATAAAAACCCTTTGTCTGTTCCAAAGGCTCATTTCACCTTTCAGTAGTTCAGATAAAGGTTTAGATCTCCTTCTATAGGAACTAAGTATAATTATAGTTGTCATATTTTTATTGTAAAAACATACCAGCTGAAAAATAAATATATATACAAATCCTGACTTCTATTTGCTTTTTTTGTTTTCCTTCCCAGCTCCTCTCTGAAGTAGAATTCATGCCTGAAAAGTCAGTGATATATTTGTTTCCTACTTTCATGTATAGTCGAGGTCACGAGCTGCAAGTTAATTCTTCTGGAATGCTTTATGAGAGATAACAGTGAATTTCTTCACAGTCCTAAACAAAGCACACAATGCACTGCATCCCACAGCTCCATAATCTTTCCAAAGTTTAATTCCTTTTGCTCAATGCAAACCAGCTGTTTTCTTATTTGCAGTCAAGTTAATCCAATAAGTAATAAATACCTCCGGGCACATAATTTGCAGACTAAGTAAAGTTAGAGAACAATCAAACACGTTTTATTTTTCAGTGCTACCTCCTTTAAAAAGAGTAGAGGAAGGAAATGGTGGGTTTATTAGATTAACATTTATATACAACAATATATTAAAGATGATCTCAAAATATAAAACATCTATATTTTGAGATCACCCTTACTTTTCATGTTTGAGTGCCTTAGTCATTAAATTAGCTTTGCCAGGCATTTAGTCAGTGTGATGTTTATACTCTCTCTCCAGGAGTAAGGTTTCCAGATTGATCACAGAGAAATCCACTCAAAACCCCCACTGCATTGTCACCCTTACTTCACTCAGTTTCTGCTATTTATTCACCTTTCTCTATGATTTTAGGGAAAGGACAACTTTTAACCCTACACAGACCATGCAAGAGGAGACAATCTCAGCCCAAAAGGTTGACATTTACCTCAGATACCTGTCCTAATTAAGTACAGCTGTAACACACCTTACTCAGGTACCAAATCTCGTCACACTGATGACCGAAGCTTTCTCAAAGTATTCACCTTGCTTACAGGCAACCAGGGAGGCAACGAGGAATGAAACTCTCTGTGTGTACCTATATTTGGTCCAGAAGAACTAGATGGTGTTTAACCAAAACTGCTCCTGAATTGGATAGATTTTTTCCTCTCTCCAGTGGCAGCTGAAACATAGTGGACATCTTGTAGTTCATCAGTCTTTAGCAGTGTGTTACTCCTGCAGCTGTGGACAACTTCAGAATCAGACCTGAAAGAAATGATCTGCAGTATCTGTTAAACACTTGCACTGAATTCAGTGGCATCATGTTGATGTGAATAAATTAAAGTTGTTCACTTGCAAGACCAGCCTATTGATAAATTAACCTTTTATATTTCCTTGTAAATTCATATACAGTGGTCTTATCTTTTGAGACCTGGCTTGGAATGCCTGTTAGTCAAGAGCTGAGAAGAGCAAATTTTGAACAGCATTTCAGATACTGGGACTAGAATGATTTCAGTCAACAAACAAAGACTAGAAAGGTTGGGAAATACATAGGCAGAGCTGGGCACAATAGCTGGTTTTGTTTGCTGATTATCCTGAAAAAAATTGAAAATGAAATCAGCCTTGATAAACCTGCCTGGGGGTCAATATTTGCATATTGAAATATAAAAACTGAAGAAACGGGAGCACTTGCTATTGTATTGGACATAATTTAATAAGGAGAAAATCCAAACTCAAAGCTAGACTTTTCTTAATTTAGATTCAATTCAAGACCTCCTAAGTCTTGAGAGAGTGTCTTCCCATCCTATAGGACTGGGACATTAGAATTGATTTCTTTGTAGGATGCTTTCATTTTTGAGAGTGAAAGGGAGGTAATCTCCTTCTGCATGAACAACGAAGCATCACACAATTGATATTCCCAGAAGAATTAAACAGCTTTTCATCTTCTACAGACATTAATTTGTGTGGATAACTTTGGCCAGCTGCCATACACCCACCCTTCAACAGGATGGGAGGAGAAAATAAGATAATAAAACTCATGGCTCAAGAAGGCAGCCCATGACATTTTCTCACAGACACCGTCCCTGTACCAAAACCTTTCACTGTAGAGATAGTACAGTTTGCTGCCCTGGTTTTGGACAATTGAGGTTCCCATTGTCACACTGACTACTCAAATCACGATCCATCCACTGTCACCTCTCTCTGCTTGCTGATAGTGATGGACAGTGCTCACAGGCACTGCAGATGAATTTGTTCAGTCCATGTCTGGTATCCATTTTTCCCTGGGGATCCTTCAGGACCATGCTGCAGGCTGAGAACATCTTTTCAGCACGACACATATTGTCTGCTGTCATACACTGGCCATTGACACTGTCGGTAGAAGTAAACTCGCAGGATGCAGGGGAAAAGCAACAACAATGCAAAGCTTTCTGTGGGGCACAGAGGATGGATGGGAGTCACTAAGAGCAGGTTCAAAAAACTTATTCTCCTTTATGTGAAAAGAGTCACTTGATCATTGTTGATTAGGAAAATGAAGAGTTTCCTTAATTTTATGACTTTGACGTCACTGAGATCTAAGATATTTTAAACCTTTTGTTTTTTCTTCAGGAAAAAAAAAAAGGAAGAGAGAAACATCTTCTAGAATGGACTCCCTATCTATTTTGTATAAATAAATCATCTAACAGTTTTTCATCAGATTTGTTTTGAGGAGGAAAAGTTCCTGCTGTTCCTTTGCACGGACTGCGGAGAGGAAGATGTGGAACCAGCCTGAGCACAACTGAAGCAGAAAGAAAGGAATATCGGAATATCTGCAAAGTTTATAAAGAATAAATGCATGAAAAAGGGTTAATAATGTTTAAAGTTAGTCTGCAGGTATAGATAGGGGTTTTTATAATCATACTTTATGCTGGTTACTGAAGATGTATTTGTTGTATGACTTTGAAGAGTCCACTCTTCCCTCTTACACACATACTTTGAAAGCAAATTATGAGAAATAAATGAGCAGTAAGATCTGCAATGTCAAGATGACACAAAGCCTTAGATATGCATTGCCAAGACAAACATATAGTTAAGAATATGCAAAACATTGGCTAAGAAGAGGTAACTTGATGTGACTGTTGTGCATCAGTAGAACTGTGTATTAGAAGTACCAAAACTACCTCCCACAGTGGAGCTACTCTGACGGTCACCAAAGATAGTCAGGTCCTTGAGTTCTTCCCACACAAACACCCCCACACACTTCACATGGGCAATGTTGTTTGTCCCAGGAGAGGAACACCAGGTGGAAACTGCAGGAGGAACTGTCTGGATGCTCACACAGTTAATGCAGTTCAAAAATAGGGGAGCTGAGATGTTTGCGACTGATTTTGATGCACATCAGCCTGCAAAAGTGTATAAAATACTGCTGGAGTCTGGGCCAGCTGGGACCAAATTGGCCTCCTGAAGTTTCAGGAAGCTTCTGGGTGGATCCTCCCCTGGCAGGGATGCCTGCACAGTATCTCCAGTCTGAAGACAGGAAAACTCACTTTTGGATGGGTGAGTAAAAAATGCTTAAGATCTGGTGAAATATGGAGATAAAATCCAAAAATGGCTTCGTAGGTGCTTTGTTGCTCTGTAGTTGTGAATTCTGCAGACCAAAGACTGTAAACCTGTGTGTTTCTTGCTGAATCTGCTAATAATTACAACCCTTTAGACACAGAATGTTGAACGAGTCTGAGAGGAAGAGGACCAAGCTGTGCCCAGACTGCTCTGAGCAAGGGGGTCTCACTGAAGCTCGTGACTCAACAGAAGGGACCACAACATGATATTTAAATCCACTGTAATATGTGATAGAATTGTTATTTAGGTACTGCATTGGTGATACTGAGGTACTGTCTTAGCAATAAATCTAATCATAATCATCCCTATAATCACAGTACCCTACCTCTGGTAATGGCTTTTCTTGTCTATTCTGCTACAGCTGATTTGAGCTATTATTATTAATACCTGATTTTAATAAGCATTAAAATTCATGCAAACACCTCAAAATAGTGATAAATGTTGCAAAAATGTCTTCAGGTTTTGCATTAGACAAGTTAACATAAAAATTAGTGGATGGGTCTTGAGCCACTGTGGATCAACGTGCCCGACTTGAAGTCAAAGCCATTATGTGTAATCACAAATTTTGAGCTCATAACTCTTTTTTGTCCCCTTGAGGGATTTATTTTTTCAAATACCTAAAAATGGGTGGGAACAGCTTATGATTCTATACATATTCAAGGAAAGCCAGGTACCTTATAAGTACAGATGTCATTGCTAGTAGGTTTTCTCATGTTGCCATCGAGGAAGATCTCTTGGAATAACTGTATTTGTTGGAATGTAATGTGATTCGCTGACTTCTTGTCTTACTCACAGTCATCAAACCCCACGGCAAAAAACTTTTGGGGGTTAAGCTGCACATACATGCAGAAACAATCTCTGAAACCTTGAAATTTCTCAACTACATGTAAAACACCAGGCTTCTCTTTTGTCTCCAACTATTAATGTACAGGTCCCATTGACATCCTGGCCAGTGGATACATATATTTTGAGGTAAGAAATCTGTGCATTTCAGTCAAACTAATTGCACACACCATTGTTTACATGGTGATGTATTTTCCTAGGGACATGATATTAAGAATGGAAACCATAATGGTGCTACTCAAGGGCCAGCTATGCTGACTCCATAAATAAATAATTGTGCAGCCAAATTACTTGGCCATTCAGTATATATTATACTGAATAACATTGAATGTATAATTAATAAATGATGAGATTGTTAACAACAGATTATCATTCCTGTATTTGCACTGTCAATCTCATTCTTAAAAGAAAATAAACCAATTATAAAAGATAGCAACAATAACCAAAAAAGTTAACTCATTTTAAATTTGAAGTGCCTTCTTTTCTCTAGAAATAAGAATCTGAGTCACACTGTGGTTTCAAATGGTATTAAAACTGTTTGACTTGTAAGTTTTGCTTATTTTTATCATAGCATATTAGATCTTTTGCTCTAATACTTTGAACACAGAATACTGAAAAAATGTGTTGAGGATTAAACTATGACTGGAAAATTTCCAGGACATCTTCTCCATGATTTAGGCATGCTAATTCCTAGGAGTTACAGTGTACAGTAAAGTTTTTAATCACATTGAGAATGAGACTGTCCTTGACTTCTTATACATAGAGAAATAAAAGTAAGTTATATAGCACTGAAAGTAATTTTCTCTCTGCCTCATATAAGGTTATACCCTCAATACCTTCATCAGCCTGAGGTACTTTATGTATTTCTGAGATTTAGATCTTACCAACAGTTGTTCATCTCCCATCCTAAAATATGACAAAACGTATCCTGCCATTCTAGGGTAGATTGGTACCTTCAAGAGGCTCAAGGACACAGACGGCACCAGCTGTTATGTTATACCTTGCAAACAGGATTGTGCCACAAAATGATGATTAATTGGATAAGGAACAATCAGTGATGTGTATTTCTTTTGGCTTCCCCAACTCAGAGGGTTTACTGACCAACATGAATGAACTTAATCCTGATGAGTTTGATTTGTGTTGGACAAACCGCTCATCATAATTTTCTTTGAACATCTTTGCTTTGTTGTGATTTTTCTTTTCTTTTGCAAATGATGCACAGATGGCATGTATCTCTTTTTAAAGGCATTTATGATTTGTAAGAGTTAAAAACTTTAATTGGATAATAATTCATTCTAATTGATTGGTTGTGAATTTTTCATCACCTGACACTCCAGCTGTTCGATGCTCATTGTGTTGTACAATGAAGCACTGGACGTCTTAGCACAACATAAATCTTGAAACTTCTTGAGTGTTAATGAAATATTTCTGTTTTCTTCATGGTCATATTTGATGAAACAGAAACTGGTAGTGTGGAGTTTACACTGTTTGCTTTATTTCAATGCTCTAAAAGGTACATGGCTTACTTTAATTAAAAAGATATCTCTTCTGTTGATGTAACTTTGTCCACCTCTTCTAGTAGTGATGTGATCCTCAGTGTCTTTCTGACATAACAAGTAGTTAAAAAGATAATATTAACAGAAGATAGATATATTTCTTAATGTGGGGATGGAGATGTAGACTGGAAAGAATTGAAGTTACTAACATTTTAAAAAAGGATAAATTACTCAGGGATTATGTTCTTGGTAGTTAGATACTGATCCTGGGCAAAATAGTGGATTAATAATAGTGGCAGAAAACAAGGCTTCAATTAATATAAAATATAAAGAAAGGTAAAATAATTAACATCACACTAAAAGAAAGGTCTCCAAGCTAACTCAGTATCTTGATTAACAAGATGAAAGAGTTTGGCTGGTGAAGGAAATGGGAGCAGTGCAATACACTGCAATTGGACATTGACTTTGTGACATACAGTTAAAACATAAATTAAAAAAAAAATAAAATTGTTTGCCCCTCACATTTCATAAGGCAAATTTGAAAGAAGGCTTATCCATAGTGGGTGCATAATCTATTTGTTTCCAAATATACCTATCCTTGTGTGTATGTTGCATCATTATCAGTGATCTAGGCCCATGATCTATGTCTGCAAGTCTGTGATTAGTAGGAGTAAATTTTGAACACTGACAGAAGAGATTTCAGTGAAATGATAAATAGCAAAGAAACAGCTCACTTCTGGAGAGATAATTTCATCAGTGAAAAACCACATTTTAATACAGTCAAATGTAAAGTCACCTGTTACATGGTTGTTAGTTATTGCTGCAGGGTAAGTACCTCTGTCCCTGAGAAAATTCATTCCAAAAAAAGAATTAAGTATCAGTTCATATCACCAGATAAAAATTAACTCCCAGTAATCGAATTATTTTGGTTTTACAAAGAAGAGTCACTTGAGAAGGAAGAGAGACATGAGCCTATCTCTGCTTCTATTGCCAAGAACTTCCTGGAATTCTGGTTTCAAATCTTCACTCAACAGCTGAAAAAGTACTGAAAAACTGAGAGAACACAGAGAAGAGCTTTGAGAATAAAGGGAATAGTTGGAAAATACAGTGAAAAACACAGGTAGTTCCATATGTTTAAATTATGAAAAGAAAAAATAAACAGTTGCATGAACATAATCTCAAAGAACTGAAATGGAACTGTGCAACAGGATAATAAAAGACTTTAATGCTCTAAATACATTTGTCAACTGGAAATCCTAATCTGGTTCATAGAATACTTCCACCTTTTCTTGTTCAGAGGAGGAAACAACAATGCCAGCAGTAAATTTAATGGGCACAACTAAATATGTTTTCCTGAATCTTCATGGTGCTTGCTCTGGATGAACCGTGCATACACGACCCAGGGGAGCAAAAAAAGAGAATGGTGTAGGAGGACAGAACTTCTGGAAAGTCATCAGATATATTCTGTTTTTTCAACCACAACAAAATGAGAACCTTCAGTCAGTAAGTGCCAGATGCTCAAGCAAAAGACAGTCTATGTTCTTCTCAAGCCAACAGAGATATTAACCAAAAAAGGCTGACCAGTAAGGATCACACGGGCAAATGTTTCCCTGGATATCACATCCAAGGCAATCACTGATAACTCTTTAAAATTAAGCCTCTACATTGATTCCTGTAAAAGATTGATGGATCTGTGACAGGGATTACATCCCCTGCCAAGGGAGTCAACTACTCATTGTGCTGTGCTTGCACATGGTTAGTTAACGATGCCCATCATTGTGATCATCTGTCTTGCACAAACTCTGGAGACTCAAGGCATTTCTCTTGCTAGACACCATTGTCTTTCTTTCATCCCTGAGCTTATAAGTGACTCTCATGTGTTCAATTAAGTTCTCATTTAGTTCTCTTTAGCTCCTCTGACATCTTTTGCAAAAGGAGTTAGGTGTCTCCTACTGAGATTACTAATGTAACAAATGGAGATCTAATAAAACAGGCTGCTTTTCAACCCACACCACCATTGCCCTGAGGTAGTTCAAGAAACTGTGCTTTTATCAGAAGGCCAAATTGAAGGCTCCAGGGTCATCATTATCTTTTCAGGCCTGAGCACCAATCTCTGCCTTTATTTCCTTTGCTAGGTGACAGTTCTGAAGTGCTGACATTAATCACCAACAATCTCATGATGGCATGTAATTGCATATATCAAAAAATATTCCTCCTTGGGGCAGTTGCCAGTGCTAGAACACTGGATATCAATCCAATTAAATCCTATCATGGAGATAATTGTTTGTCACTCACTCCAAGGAAGAGAATGACATTAATGCTATGTCCCAAAAGTGACCTTTACGTCAGCCGGCCTCCATCAACTAATTACGAGGGTTCTGAGCATATCCTGTGTCACTCACAGATACAACATACTGAGCTAAACACAGAGGCTTGAGTGAAAGTAAAAATGGAAACTTTCCCCCCAAAAACGTAGCTTGTCTTCACGGTTCTGCTGATATTAGTGATGAATAACAAAAGTGCATGATGCTGATTTAATTCCAGCAACATGGAAGGAAGCAGCTGAAAATGAAAACAGAGGCATGGACTCCTATGTGAAGAAAAGACAAAGAAATAGTAAGAAAGTACATGAAAATTTTCAAGGTCTGTTATAAGCTCCTAACCCTTTTTCTACATTGATTCATGTTCAAATGGGAGTTATACATAGAAGGGGAAAAAACTACAAATCCATGAGCCGGGGTCGGTTGAGTTGTTCTTTCACCTCAAATGACGAAGTGACCACAAAGAAATGGAAAAGTGACAAAACCTGTTCCTGTCTTCGTCTGTATAAAGGTATTTGATCACCAGTTTATATTCTGTTCATTTAATTATTGAAGGGCCTGACATTCATGATAGGTGCTTGTGGAAGTGGAACTCCACCTTTGCATGCACAGAGAAAGTAATTTACATGACATTCTCTTAACAGTGTAACAAGATAGTTTTCAAAATCCTTTTGCTATAATTATAGGTTCTTTAATTAGCAAAGAATACTGCAATTAGTGTCTTTGCACATTCCAGACATCATTACTGCTACATTATCCATGCACTTCACTTGCTTCAATGGATTTGAATTAAGTATAGTTCACATTCAAGGTTCCTCTTTTAACTTTTTTAATTCTCCATTATCTAGATTAATATTATGACCTGGATGATATCTTTCTCATTATTGCTTACAGATCACGTTCTCTAGTCTGCTCCTGCAGGTCTTTTCCCTTTTGTTTTGATTAATACATTGTCCTTTTTTTAGCAGCAAATTTTCAATCCTTTTTTTTATCCAAACACATTTATGCCTCGTCCCAACTTAATTTAAATTTTCTGTTGAATTGAGATCATTTATGTCTGCTTCTAACTTTGTGATTTAATTTAAATGTTCAATTATTTCTGTTGAAATTCAGGGATGCCTTTAATTCTTACAAAGGAGAGAAAAATCTCTTGTCAGTACACATGGTAAAGTCTGAGCTTTTTCATAATTATTATTGTAAAAATCTAATTCTGTCAAAATTTATCCCAGATATTTATGTATTTTTTGTGAATAATTTGCAGCGTGGTGTTTATTTTTGGTGTTTTTCTACCAGAGATTGTGTCTTTATCATCCAGCAAACTGCTCAGCTGTCCAAACCTTACATGCCATTTTTCATAGACTTTACACTTAAAAGCTGTATCATCAAGTCCTAACGAGGTGAGGATGAGAGCTGCCTGGAGAGTAGCTGAGTCCAAAGGAGGCTCGATCCAAAGCCATGGGAGTGAAAGAATCCTTGCATTTTTCTACTTTTCTGCATTTCCACATTGACCTGGGAAAGATGAGAATGACCCCAGAATTCAGAACACTCTTTGCCTTGCCTGCTGGCACAGGCTGTCCTTGCCCTTTGGAATAGCACTCATCTGACCAAAAAGTATAAAACACACACATTTACATTTGCACTTGTAACTCAAAGGTTTGTTGTCTTTGAAAAGGGAGGTATAGGGATTTTTGGAGTGCCACTGTAAACATCTGGTTCAGGGAAGGAGGATTTACAGCCTAAGAGCACCTATTTCCCTTCATTTACCTGAAGGCTGTACTCATTGAGACTCACTGGCCAAATAAAATGCACTCAGTGCATTCTCATTTCAAGACCTCACAGCTCTCCTGGCCCAAACGCCCAACATTGTTGTTAATTCTCTTGGAGGAATTATTTCCATGAGTAATTTGAAGATTCAAATCTTTTGAAGGTCATTCCCACCATTTAGGGAAGATCACATGCCAAAGGGTACACGTACACATGGGTACATGAAAGACTAAATGATTCTTGCTTCCCCTGATTTTGAGTGCTGATATTCACAGTCAAAAATATTCCTGTTGAAAGTTGAATTCATGAATGTAATTGCACTTATTATTCCTCTTATCTTAAACATTGAACTTACATGGTAAAAGAAAGTCCTGCTGCAATAAATTGGAGACCATATGGACAGTACATAATAACAGTACAGGGAGAAAATGTTCTTTTTGCATAACAGTTCCATACAGAATGATAACAAATTCTAATACTGGTGTGGCATGGAAAGTCTGTGCAAGCAGAGACACATTTGAAAAGAAATCTCTATGAGCTTTTTCCTGGGGTTTAAGTATACCATTTTTCAGCCTGCTTCAAGAATTTAAACTAGAATTAAATTTATTCCTTTCAACTCAATCCTGTCTTCTATGAAACACTGTTGGAGAGCATCTGTCATTTTAAACCACTATTTATTTTGTGCTAATGAAAGAGGTCACACAGACAACTATCATAAAGCAAATCTTTGAAAGTATCAGCAATATCCATCTTGTTGCACCAGTGTTTTGGAGCACAGCTATTCATTTCTCCCTCTTCATTAAAACATTTTATCATGTTAATTATCACTGTGACAATTTTAATATTAGAACTCATTTTATGACCTGCAAAATTAATTCATTCAAGGATTGTCTTCCTCAGCCATTACTCCTTCTGAGGTTGCTCCAAAGCAACTACATGAATTTTAGCTTAAAAAAAAAAAAACCTGCTTTTTTGTTCAGTGATACCTAAAATTCAAATTAGTAAATAAGTCAAAATTTTTCAGTAATTCTTCTGCAATAAACTAATCAGTAGATGTTTTCTCAAGCCCTACATACATGCCCTAAACTCAGGGAGACTCTGTGGTTCTCATTCAGTGAAATTCACTGCAATAAAACATTTTTCCTCATAAGAATTACTTAATTGCCAATATGTCAACCCACCTTTTTTCCCATCATTGAAGATACAGCTGCTTAAAGGATACATTCTAGAGCAAAAATGTTTGTATTGGCCATTTAGACAGAGTTCCCAGTTGTTGTCCTAAATATCAGTTTTGATTTAAAGCAACAACTGTTGTCAATTTTTTATCCTCTGTTGCCACGAATTTTGAGTTCCATCTCATATGGACACTTAATATTTCATTGATAAATAAACAATAATGATATTAATACTTCATTGAGAAATATCCATGTTGCTTTAGAAACAGAAAGATTCTCCCATTCTGGAGAACATAGACACCATGTTGCAATATGTGGTGTAATTCTCTCTGGGTGTACATGAAGGACCAGACAGAAGAAATTCAAACAGAAGACAAGTGCCTATGGCCTTTAGAAATAAGTTAGGTCCATTTATATACAGTGTTGTCATTATTTGTTTGTTTTCTTTTTTCCCTATAGTGAAAAAATACTAAATTTCACAATACAAGTGTTGAGTCCCAGTCATGTTCCGCGTTTTGAAACTAACCAGGAGAGGCCAAGAGAAATGAGGGAACATTTTCCTCTTGATTGCCTGGGCAAAAAAATATCTCACTGAATAGACAATGTTAAGCTTGTAGCATGTTCATTATTTCCTGATAGAAGACAACAAAGACCTTTGATAAACTCTAGAAACCTCTTTCAGGGCATTAAATCCGTCTCACAATAATGTTTTTAAGATCAATGTATTTAGTATTCAAGTGAAATAGAAAAAAAAAAAAAAAGAGAGAGAGAAGAAAACAAAAAGGGAAGCATATGGGAAGGGAGATAAAGGAAATTTGAGAGTGAGGTACCAGGGGAAGTTAAGGTGTGCAATTCAGCTGGTTTTGATAAATGTCTTTAAGTGGGGAAGGGAATAAATGGTTCTTTTCATCTTCTATGGATAAACAACAATAAAATTTGCAGAATGTAAGATTCCAGTCAGCACAGCTCTCACAGACAACAGTTCCTGCTAATCAGCAATCAAACTGGTCTGCCCCATCCTTACCCTTCGGTCACTCCAAAAAGAGGAATTGTTGATGTTTGGTATGTAATGGCTTAACTCACATTTCAGCTGCATATCCAAGGGATTCAGCAAAATTTGGGGGACAGGAGTTTTGCAGACACCTTCTCTGGGGCAAAGAACAAGGTATTCGAATGCCTTTATCTGAGCTGCTCATGTCATGGGCATACTGCAAATAAACAATGTTTGCCCTACTCCTCGTGTGTGCTTCCACCCCCAAGAGCCAGTGACAATTTTAATTCACTGATATGAACAGTTTTGGAAGTATTTCAGAAAAAGGGAATGCAGAAGCTTACCAGCAAATCTAACCTACCATTTATAACAAAACTGATCTCAGGGAGGACAGAGGGCAGCAATGACACAGCCCATGTCCCTGGTGACAATCGCACACCAGTTGTGACTCTTGTTACAACAGATTTATTTCTGCCAGTTCTCTTCTGTGTTCTGCCCATTTCACATCCATCATATACATGTAGCATTCAGAGCAACAAATTGCTGTGTATGAGCAGAGGCATTTTAATCCCACCTCAGGTCCCACTATTCCTCGATCTAACTTTCAATATTTTTCTGTCAAGTCCTTATGGAGAGTTGCTGAATTTCAGTATATGAGAACTATTTGTTCCTGCTGAACAAGTAACATGTACTGCTACTGAAGCATGAGCCAACAAAAGTATTTTCTGAGTGAATTTATGAATCAAATATATCTGCTTGGAAGCTTTAAGATAAAAGAAACTTGAAACAGAAATATGAAATATTGGGCAAGAGAGGAAAAGAAAAAATTACAGTCCTCTGTGACAGTAGCGGATAACAAAAGACAGATCCACACTCTGCAGTTATTCATTAGAACTCTTTGGTGCCGTGTGTTCTTTTGCTTTTAGAGAGAGAAAGGTTTGCTGGTATGAGATGAAAGCCACTTGTGACCCTTCCATGCACATTGATTGTTTGTGCTTTGGGTGGAGGGATCAAATTGCAATGTTGAGGTTTGTACTTCGCTTCACGCCATGTTAATTTTCTGCAACCCACCACCTTCCTGGAGGACAAAGGTTGGTTCAGGTGGTCCCCCAAGCTGATCCACCATGGAAACAGACATAGAAAATTCTGTAGAGACACTCAAGCTCCTTGCTCTTCATATTTTGTTTCACACATGTCAGACCTGAAGACAGCTTTAAACTAACAGATCTTGTTGCAATTTGAATCCACATATGGTGAGATTTTGTGTGATTGTAAAGTTTACTGTCACACACCGTCCTCCCAGGGAACATACACATTCCTTCTCATCCCTTTCACCCGTATTTGTAAGAAGAAATTTTGTTGACTGCTTTTCCAGATGGGTAAATTAGGGCAGATGTGCGTGATAAACATAGCTCGATTTCCAGATTAAGATATTCAAAAGTAGGTGTTGAAATGTTTATATCTGCATGTGATCTGAGTGTCTAAGTCCTCATTCCAGTCCACACCCATCTAGCCTGTACAGACAATTGAGCCCACACAGAGCTCAGGTGGTCAGATGGAGTCACCCACATTGTCTAAGATGCGCCCCTAAATTATTCCATTGCACTGAAAACCCACCAAATGTGACAGCTGAAATACACAGTTCACACACAGGCACCTACAAGTAGGGACCTACATTTATAAACTTGTATCTGTGAGTTGAATCCCACCAAATCAGCACATCTCACAGGACATGTGTACATGACAGGGGGCAGAGCTGTGCAGAAATACCAACATTAATTAGCTCAAATATCTCTTTCCTGTGGTAATTCCATTTTTCAGCCCACATAATTCATTGTACTAGGTGGACATCTTCAGTGCTACAGCTGAAAAAATCCTTTTCTTTTTTTTTTTTTTTTTTTCCCCAAGGAGTAGCCCATTAGAAAAATTATCTCCTAGTTTTTAATAAATGCTAAATATCATTGGCATAAAAAGTTGTGAAATTCATGACTCCTGTTATGCATGTGTCACAACTTGGCTGACTTTTCCCAAGGATACTTAGATCATGAAGAAGACTGGAGCAGAAGCAGACATCATACATTATTCAAGGTTAGTTAAACTAAAGACTGAACTTGCACTGACATTCCCAAACCATTTTATTCCAACTCCACTCTAATACATAAAAGACACGAAAAATGCTTTATTTGAAACGAAAATGGCAGGAAAGGGTTCTTTTTTTCTGAAGTCTGCAGAATTTTTCCTGCATGCCCTAGGCAGATTTCTAAGCAAGATTTCTAAGTTAACAAGGTCCCTATATGATCTCTGTGACTTCTGTAAGCTTAATCTCATCCACAGTTTTATATCTTCAAAACATTGATCACCCCAAGGGGTTTTTTGCATCTACTGAGATAAATTTGTACAGGTTTTGACTAGCTAATCAGAACTGTGTCCACATCTGCATTAAGGCCACGTTAATTATGCACAGAATGCCACCTTTACTGTATTGCTTGCAGAAGGAGCCTTGGATGTCAAACTTGGATGTATGTATATATACAATCAAGGTAAATATCTGCTCAGATGTATCCCTACACATTAACGTATCTCTCATGCTTTGCACCTCCCTGGAGGCAGAAATCTGGACCAGTGCTGACCAGAAAATGGTGAGCACTCCCTAAGATGCTTCCAAGAAATGTCCAAGCTAACCCAGCATTATGTGGTCAGGGTACCTCCAATCTACAGTGGTAGCAGTGTCTTCCCTATCTTCAGTTTTGTGATGTCTACTGGTTCAGTGACAGCACTGAGCTCCTCTGGCTTATTGGAACAACAATTACAAGTTGACCTTTCCCATAATTTCCAGTTCTCTAATTTATCCCATATATCTTAGACTGAACTTAGAAAACCTCAAGTAGAGGTCACAAGACAGATGATGGATCCTCAGAATTGTATATATGCCACTCCAGTTGTAGACCAGGTCAAACTGAGTTCTCTATTTCTGAATTATTAATTCCTTTAAATAATTAGCAGACATGCCACTCAATTATCCTTGATTTTCACATCCCATTTAAAGGTCACTAGGTTTTAGAGTCATCCTTAATTTGGCATAAAAATTATCTGTCCTTCCGAGCTGTGGCTTTACATCCCTGCAATATGAAAAGCACAAAATTAACTTTGACAGTGTTAACTCTTTAGTACAGTGCAGGTGCCCATGTGCATCCTCTCTCTACTTTCACTCTTGCCAAGACATTGTTCAATTATTTAAATTTTAAAAAAATATATTAGCTCAACTGTTTAAAATAAACTATNCTCTCCTCTCCTCTCCTCCCCTCTCCTCCCCTCTCCTCATATACTATATTTCAGTATTTATACTCATTGAATGTATTAGTACAAAAGCAATATAAGAAACAGTGAAAAATCCTGCTACCCTGAATTATATCCACCTTTATCTTCATGAGAGCCATTTAACAACAATAAAAAATAACCTGATTTTATTTTATTTATGATGTCCTTTGGGTCACAAAGAAATGTGATTTCTCACAGAAAACTGAGCTTTCAAAATGCAAAATAAAAAGCTGAATATTCTGAGCTGTGCTGCATGACTGATGTCCTTTCTTCTTTCCTCTAGGTAACACCCAATTAAATTGTCTTCAATAAAAACATATAAAACATAACTAACCTTGGAGACCCTGTTATCCTCAGTGTCCCTTATTTCACCTGGTACAAAGTGGAGAGAAGCATTTCTTCTTTATAATTATAATTTATAATTACTAAAGATTCTGTGACAACACACCGAGTTATCCAGGTGTCATTACTATACCATGGGTAGCAATCCTGAGCTGTTGTCACACTTGCAGCAGTGGTGTGGGAGGACAAACCTTTGTGACATTGGCTTGTTAGTTCAGCCAGAGTTGCCTTATGAATCGACTTTGTTGCTTCAAACAACCTGGATTAGTTTGAGCTCTAGTTCTGTCACAGGCTGGATTGGAAGTCCTGTGCACATCATTTTTCTTGTGTGTCTGGCCCCCTCCCCTTCCTGTCAGCTGGGGTGGCAACTCTTGCCTGCCTTACTGGAGTGCAGTGAAGACCAAGTAGGAATTTGATACAGCAATTATCTCATGACTTTCTGACATTACAGGTAGGTACAAACCATGAAGACACCAACAGTTTGACATCTCTAGAAACGGATCCTACCAGTCCTTAGCACTACTGTTCACAAGAAGACAATGACTGATCTGCAGAGTGATACCTGGGTACAAAGATCTGTATGGCTGGTTGCTCTCTGAGAAGGAAGAAGAAGGAAATTAATTTGTAAATTGCTGGACTGTGTTTAAAAGCTGAGGTACCAGTTTTTGCCATTTGTCCTTCCATTTGGCATTTTTCCTAAAATAACAGGAAGCAAATCCTCTGCCCTCAGTCTTAGAAATTTGTAAAGTTAATATAGAGATGTTGTTATAACATTAGGATTATCAGATAAAGATATTTGTCTTTTTGGGTTGTTGCTATAATGTTTTCAATCATCATCATGGCAAAATAGTTCTTAAAATTCTGGATTCATTGAGATCTGCAGACAGTAGTTGTGAGATGTACTCTTTATTTACACCATATTAACTGTGAATTTCCAGTGGACTCAAATTCCATCAAATACATGAGTAAAACTAAATGTAGATGGTTGCAATGGGCCCCACAGTTCAGACATCTAAAGAGATCATAATGTCAACACTGGATACCACAGAAGTCACTGCTCTCACTGCAACTGAAGCTCCATTGGTATGATGTTTGGCTTTCATGTATTAAGGCAAATAACAGTCTTCCCAAGCTTTTTTTGATCACCACCTTGTCATGGGCTCATCAGTTGTCTTTGCAATTTGCTTTGAATCTGGAATTAGTAAAATTCATTCATGTGCTCAGCAGTTCTTTCATACCTGTTTGCTTTTTCCTTCATCTTTTCTGTTACCATTGAAGAGACAAAAGGAGAAAACCGCATCTGACAGACACTTCATCACTCAGCTGGCATTGGACACTTGCTTTAATGATACCAAGGGCACCCCAAAAGAATTCTTCAGTTCCTGGGGAGGGCAAAGAAAAGAGAAACTTAAGAGAATAAGTCCTATGTTTCCTGCTGAAAACTCCATTCTCCTAAAAATCAATTGGAAATAATTTCCATGTGGGAGTTTCCAAAGTTATTGATCTCTCTCCACCTAAAAAGCTATACAAAGGATGGAAGGAGTTGCCATGTGCACAAAACTTAGGTAGTTATCTCTCAGAAACACAGAGCCCAGAGATACAACTAAATCTTCCCTCTGACAGGCTCTGTGTAAATAAGCAGATGTAGAAGGCACATTACAGTAAACACAGATGAAAGAAGGAACAGATACAATCTCTGTGCCTCCTTTATGGGGATAAGCCAGAAAGATCAGCATATTCTCTAAAGCAGCTGTAAGTATTAATGTTTATTCTCTACAGGATACCTGAAGGGGTCCTCACTGTCTGAGGAGCTGAGTGCCTTTCAGCTGCTGTCCAACCTTTCAAGAGGCAGTATGAGAGCTGTTCATACAGGATATGAACATTCCTGTATGGATATGGCATTCAACTGACAAAAGCAAAATACAACCAAAGAACTCCAAACCACCAGCATTTTGCTGTTTGCTTGCAAGATTTGAGTTTTCTTTGTGAAGTCTGAACTTGAGCCTGAGCTGCTGGCCTTGCTCAGATGATGGTGCAGATGCAGAAGAAACTCCTGTCTCCTGGAGACCAAAGGCAGCAGCAACACACTGTCCATGCTTGCAAATCCCCTTTCCTTGCTGTATCTAATGGTAAATGCTCCCTATCTAATATTTCTATCTATGTAAATTTTATATTTCATTATCCAAAGTGAAGTCACAGCTGTGACTCAAGGAACAAAAACTTCAGAACAAGGCTGCCAATCGTGTTTTCAGTCCAGGGTAGAAGACAGGAATCACTGTGATAGCTAAAGACAGTAGAGATTTCTACACAGCACTGCTTTCATCATGCTCTCTGTATCAGAAGTTGTTTTGATTTCTTTTCATATTTTGTTATGAAAGAAAGGCTATTAAATGTATTTGGTTTGATTTTGTGACAGTTTTCTTGAGCTAGATGAGAAGGGGCTTGGCCGAAACGTACAGACATAGTTTAGCAATTTAGTACAAAAATTAAATCACAATCTTTTCTGTGCATGTATTAATGAACACTTCTAAATATCAGTAATGGATTTTTGTTTTTCTTTGTCGTCCTGTAAGAGAAAGCTATGTAGTAAATACTGAATAACTGGAAAACTCTGATTCACCAATGTAAATCCAACAAAACACATACCGATAAACTCAAAAGGAAAAATCAAACTTATGGAGGGGTAAACAAGCAAGAATTGCTATTTCAAAGAAGTGTATTTTGTAGTACCATACATTAGCTCTATTTTTGATTGTAGTTCAGTAACATAACCCCCCAATTATCTGGAAGAAGGGATTCACTGATACAGATCTTTTTATAGCACCAAGTCCTAGAACACTATGAACTCATATTGCAGGATGTTTTCTCAGCTGTCTGATTATTCTGTTTTATGAACCAGCTTTATTTGAAGGATGCTTTCTGCACTCAGTTTCACTGTGTCTTAGGCTCTGAGAAATTTCCATTACACTGAGCATCCTGGAATTTATTGAGTAGAAAATGCTGCAGAGGGAAGGATTTTGCCTTCTCTATAACACTGGGACTAGCAAGGTGAAGCCCCCACTTCCACATAACCTGGGGCTGTATCCACTCCTGATTACACTCATTATTTATGACTTATAAATGTGACCTAGAACCTTTAGCCTCATTATGTTTAGCACAGCACACATCCAGAGAATAAAGCAACATTCTACTCTTTGAGTCACAGGTCTTGCAAATACATATCAGACCCAAAGGCAGCTTCATTGAGACATTGCCACCCTCGGAAAGAGTGAAGCAGTGATAGTAATTTCTGTAAGATAATGGGGAATTAGATTAATGAACATTTATTTTGTCTGTCCCTCACATATTACAATTTACCCCTTGGCTTACCTTAAGGAAAACATGCCATCAACAAATTGGGTCTCTTTGAAAATGAACTCAATAACATGTTCATCACATGCGCTTCTAATTAGCTCTGCCCATGCAGTAACATCTGCAGGGCAAGCACAGTTTTAGAATGCACATGTCTACTAGAAAGGGATCTCAGTTAAAATTGGACCTACTCATCAGCACTGGTAAAAACTTTTATTTATTACTACAGTATTACTATTCTTTATTATGTTTGCAACAAAGCAGAAGGTGACATAAAATGAGGATCTGAGAATCCACTAACTCCATATTCCAAATCAGTAGCAATTCCAGTATATTTCTGTGCTTTTCAGGTCAAGCTGTAAGTGCAGGCCCTATACTTAATTTTCAACGATTTGTGACACAGAAAAGGTAAAATTGAAGGATTTCATCCTCTGGTGCTGCTTATGTAGATTCAGTTTCTCTAGATTAATGAAGGATGTCACTAAGTAATAATAAATTAAAGCAATCTGGAATTACTTCATATGAGGTTCAATTAAGTCTTATTTTAAAATATTTTTTCTTCTTGAAAAAAATGGCTCAATTCCAGATTTTGAGGAACAGTAAATTTAAAACTTCCTTATGCCATTTTGTTTATTTTGGTTCCGTTTTCTAACTACCAGCAATGTATGTTCCATGGAAATGAGAAGACACTCCAGTAACATCTATAAAAGTGCTGATGAGTAAAAGAAGTCAACCTGCTGATTGCACATGATGGCAAGTCAAAAAAGTCCTTTCATTTTTCTATTTGGGCTAGAAATGTTATAGTTTGATGTCCTGGGGATTCTTTTCCTCCTATTTTTACTCCTTCCACCTGCTCTAAAAAGTAAACAAACCAAAAGAAGGATGCTCTTTTGGGAGAAGTATTTACTACCATGTGAACATTGAGCTTCAGTATCACAAGTGTGGCATCACTTATTCAGAAATGCTTTGAAAAATTGCATTCTCCAGATTTTCTGCATAAATAAGAGGGATCTGATGTTTTACAACTGCACTGAGTCCTATGAAGCACAAGCCATGCTCTCAAACTATCAATTCAAGGGATTCATTTAGAGCCAAGAAACTTTAAGGCTGTCTGGTTGACAGGAAGCATATTTTACAGTCTTTCACTTCTCCCATTGTGTAGGAAGCAATTCCACCCTGGTAGTTTAACCTTCATCCACAAAGAGCAATTGTTCTTTCCATGAAGTCTGGACTGTTTTCAATTCAGGAATACATTGAAAAAATATTAATGGCAGAAGTTACAGGAAAAAAAACAATATTCTTCTAGCAAATATTGCCAGTTAAATGCAGTCAATAAAAAAAAATGGTTTTAAAGGCTTAAAAACCCTAATGTCTGGGGGGTGGTTTGGTTTGGTTTTGTTGTTTTATTGCTGTTTCCTGCTTCTCTTTTCTGACATGCAAATATCTGCTAAATCTCCAGATGTAGACTTGTCAGACCTACATAACATTCAGTGGGAAAACATACATGAAATATGTGGCTTTTGAAGTATTTCAGAAAGAAAGGAACTAAAATTATATTTGAAGACCTGCTCATTAGTGATAGGAGGTGGTAGTAGAAGAAGGATTAAATATGAAGTTCTACAAGATTCATTGGCTCCTGCACTATGAATTGGAAGACCAATGTAGAAACAGTGTTGGGAAATGTCCCAAATCCCAGGCTTCTTTACTCCAGAAAAGTTATTTCTCAAGGAGATTTCACATGAAATTATGCTTTCTCTGCCTCTGCTCGTCTGTCTTTCCAGGGCTCAGCCAGTTTGTAGGAATTAAGTCACTATTTTGGCAACTCTTGTTGCTTTGAATCCTTTTGTCGCTCAGTCTTGTTCTATATATTCCTGGGCAGGTTCCCCCATCATTGAGCTACTTTTCAAAGAGTGGACATCACTTTTACCATGTCCTCCTCCAGCCATTTACAGGCAGATTCACTGTCTTAGTCCAAAAATGGATGAGTTACATATTTATATGGAGATGAAAGTTTAAACCTGTGACTCCTATTTTCACACAAGCATCTCACTCCTGGTTGCAAGTCAACAGACACAGCAGTGAAATGAAGAGTCTGTGAGGGGTGGAGCTCCTCTCCTGTGAAGACAGCCTGAGAGAGGTGTGGTTGATAAGCCTGGAGAAGAGAAGGCTCCAGGGAGACACTTGAGCACCTTCTAGTACCTAAATGGGCTCCAAGAGCACTGAAGAGGGGGTTTTGACAAGAGCATGGGGTGACAGGACAAGCGGGAAAGGTCTTTAAATGACAGAGGGCAGGTTTACATTAGATATTGGTAAGAAATTCTTTATTCAGAGGGTGGTGAGGCCCTAGCACAAGTTTTCCAGAGAAGCTGTTGCTGCCCCATGCCTGGAAGTGTCCAAGGACAGGCTGGACAGGGCTTCGAGCAACCTGGGGTGGTGGAAGGTGTCTCTGCCCATGGCAAGGTGTTAGGACAAGATGATTCATAAAAGTCCCTTTCAACCCAAAACCATTTTATGATCCTATGATAGGAACAAGGTTTAAAACACACTCTCCTCCAGACCATTTCCGATAGGGTACCTTTGGCAGTTTTCTGCTCTGTGAGTTGGTGCTGTAAACACTCCCCAAAGCCTTAATTCTCCTCATGCCACGTGCAGTTACATCTCAGCACCAGCTCAGCAGGATCAGTTAGAGTCTCAGAACTGAGCAACAGCTGTGCATGTGTCTTTGCATTAGCACTTTGTGAACATGGACTGAGCTGTTCAGGGTAAAACCATACTGGTAGCAGATTTTGGAAAGGTGTCTGGAAGTAGAGGTATGTCAATATGAAAGCATGAGAGGAATATCCTTAGAATATTAAACTGAACTACATGGGAAACAGCAGACAGGTATTTAATTTAGTCTGCAAAGCATTCATACTTGGTAATTAAGCACACAAAGATTCAGCTTCATTTAGATCCAATTGTAACATCTTGGGAATGTCACTGATACTAAAAACTCTGGTTTTGTGAGTGCAGCCACAGAATAGGACAGGGACTAATACTCTCTGGACCAATTATTACTCAGCCATTCAGATTTCCAGCATAGGTATTGATGTCACTGGAAGGAATTGGTTCCTGGTCAGGCTCTGGCTCTGTGCAGCCTCATCACATTTCTGCTTGTGTTATGTGTAATTGTGCAGGCAGTGCAGCCCAAGAGCAGCCACAGATCAAACCTGAATACTGAGGATCCAAACAAGCATTTCAGGAATGTCCTTTGGAATAACTGTAATCTGGACAAAATGCCCACTGCTGGATGGACAGGTGCAATTCCAGAGGGGTTCTGTGGTTTATTTTCATCTAATAGAAAGCTCATCTCTTGTGCACTCTGACAATCCAACATAGGATTAAGTAAGAATGATTGAGGGAGTCATTCAGAAGCTGAATCTTGATCCAAACTAAAATGGTAGTAGGCACATTGACTGCATGATTGATGTTTCTTGTGCTATAAACCAGGAAATATAAATCGAGATGCAGTGAGCAGTTTCCCTTTGCAGAGCACAATACTGTCAGCAGCACCTCCACAGCTGAATTTGGGTCTTAGTCAAAAGGCAGACAGAATTAGCTGTGCCCAGATGATCTTAGATGATCTGAAGACCTGGGCCAGGAGATGGAAAGACTCCAGCTCAGGCTTGGTGATATTCCTTAAGTGAACTACAGGACAAGTTTGAGTGCAACTATAAACCAAATATCCAAAGCAGATACAACATATGTAAGGGGACCCCAGTCTTAGAATCCACCCATAACTGAAAAAGTCTAATGGCTAGAGATCTGTGATTATTGGCAACTCCTTACCCTCGATGTTTGAGGAACAGGAAATGACCATTTGAGTCAATCAGAGGAATTTGTTCTCCTTGCTCTTTCTATTGCTTCACATGAAAATTCCTGGGCCATTAAGTCTGCCCCCTTATTACTATATCTCACCATAAAATCAATTCAGAAATGTATTAAGATCTGTGATAAAAATAATTCTGTGGTTTTGTCCCCTCATTCACATGGGAAGACTTGCTCAGAACCTCAATGTCCTGATAGTCAGGAACTTCTTTACAAGACTAAGCCTAAGTATATTCTGGGCTAATTATCTCAAGATAGACTATTCTCTGTCAGTATCTTGAAAGAAATATATTATTCATATAAAGTCAGCATTAAGTCTGTTCTTTGACTCTTTTAGAATAAAGAAAGAAAGCTGAGAGTAATGTTTCATTATTGTAGTTTTCCAAAGACAATGGTCAGTTGGAAAAGTCTGTGAAGCTCTGCTCTGGAATTCTTACAGTATTCTTTTCTCACTTCTGTTCCTCTTTCAGCCATGCCCACGACAACCACAAAGCAATTTTGCTATGCCTACCAAACTTAGGCCATTCAGCCACATGATCTGTAGGAATAACATGCGTTTAAGAGATAAAAATAAAGTTATTTTTAATTAAAAGTAGTACACAAAAGAGTTATAGTATTCCAGAGGATACAAATCACTTGACATCTAGATGACATTAATAGAAGCCTTGGAGGCAAGATCAATTCCATCAATTCAAATGAAAAACAGTTTAAAAATGGTAACATATTCTGGTAACAAGTAAATAAATTAGAATAGTTTCTGTCTTCATTCTGTCACTTTGAGGGCTATAGACACTGGAGTAGGTGTGAAAACTACGCACTGGGAATATAAGAAATGCATGTAGTGGGAATTTGCAAAAATTTAAAAGAAAAAATCTGATTTGAAATGTGTGAAACTTTGAAACTGGACACTGATTATATCAAAGTAAGGTAATGACTAAACATAATCAATGGAAATTCCAGACCACAGTACACAAATAAAAGGTGAATGAATACAGCCAAAGAAAATCTATCTATCAAAACAAATAAAGGGCTGAAAGTACAGAGAAGAGATTGCTTTTAGCAGAGGATTTTGTCAATTACAGAACTAACCAGCCATGGCTGAGTAACATCCATGCTTGGATGAAAGATCACTATCACAAATCAAGCACCGTAGAGGAGCCACAAGTAACTGTGTGTTCAATCCATCAGTTATTCCACACGAGCTGAGCTCATCCCTGCCTTGTCTTCAAAGCCTCCAGACAAATTCCCTGTTTATGAGGCACAGATGCTGCACTGCAGTTTTCTCATTGAGCAGGTTCTCACCCACCTGTTCCTTCCTAACACCCTCTTTTCAGAAGGCATTAGGTGATGAAATGAGTACATTAGAGCCTTGTTTCTGTGTTTATTCCCTGCTTGCTGTGTTTGTGTGTTTCCAGGTAAATATAGCTTATAAATTGGAGGTAAAGGCTTCCCATCACATGTGTGGGTACTTTCTGCTAATCTACTTTCTTGCAAATACAAGGCACTGAAGGCATTTTCTTCATAGGTGTTGGGTTTTGAGGCACTCAACCAAAAGGTATGGGCCAAAGGAGGTTCCTTGCAGAGTCACTGCTGGGGTAGTGGAGCTCTGGGATTACTACACAGTTCTCCTGAGAACTGTAGTGCTTCTTATTTAACATTTCCCTCACTGAACCTGATGAAAACATGTGAAATGTATTAACTCAATTTTCATAAAAAATGTCTGAACATGAACATATTTTAATTACAATGAATCTGCAGAAACACAGGTCTTCAGGACACCTATGAATACCTGGGGGGAAATCATGCTTTAATTTTCACAGTTTTCAAGAGAGTGTTTTTGGTCCTCTTAAAATGAACCAAAGGTGCCACCAGTGTCCATTCTTCGTCTGCAGTTTTGTTTCTTGGCTTCTCTGCATTCAGACACTAAATCATTCCCCTTCCTGTGAAACCACATCCTCTACCCATGCCACAATCAATATCCATGATTTTTAGGATAACACTATACTAAGAAATATTAGATTTTAGGAAGACCTGCCTGGAAGTTGAGGTATGCCAATAAGAAAGCATCACAGGAATATCCAGAGTATTAAACTGAAATATATGGGCAAGAGCAGACAGATATTTAATTTAGGCTGCAAAGCATTTAAGCATTTATACTTGTTAATTAAGCATGTTGAGGGCATGAGTCAGTTTCATTTTGATCCAATTGTATCCTCCTGGGAATGGGACTGACAGTAAAAACTCTGGTTTTGTAAGTCCAGTCACAACAGTAAGATAGGGACTAATGCTGATGATACAGTTAGTCTAACAGATTGAAACAACTTTAGTTAATTATGATCTTTAAATCCCTATGGAAAATTCCTAAATGTATTACTCGATGTTTTCCCAGGGAATCCTGGGACATAATCTTTCATTAATTTTACTTACTTGTAAAAGGAATTTTTCTCTGCTAGTTCTATTAAATGACCTGTCAGAGGGAGTAATAGGATGAGTATTTAGTGATTAGTTTGCTCATTTTGCAGTGTGACCTAACCTGTGATTTGAGTTCTAATTGCATCACCACACAAAGACTTAAAGCTCAAATTATTACACAATTTCTTAAAAAAAAAAAAAAAAGAAAAAAAAAGAAAAAAAGTAAAATAAAAATAGGATAAAAACACAAGTATAGATATAAACTAAAACTGATCTTTGGACATACCCTTTGAAGGGTTTAAATGAGAGATGTTGCTATACAAACAATAGTTCCAGAAATGTCTAGGAGTTGCTGATATTTTGTTCCAAGCCTTTTTCAAGGTTAGAGCAGAGTGACCTCTTTCTGAACCTGCAGCACTTCAGCAGGCACTGATGCTTCTGTTTTTCCTCTACAGTGTCATTCTCTTGTTTTTTATCTCCAAGGAGCAAATAGAACGACCTCAGTAAGCCCACAGAGGTACAGATGCCCATTAAATGAAGCTGGAATTCACACCCCTGAAGAGATGTCATGGTTTGACCCCACTCAGAAATGAAACCTCGTACAACCACTCACTCGCTTCTCCCAGTGGGAAGAGGGAGAGAGCTGGAACAGTAAAAATGAGAAAGCTCGTGGGCTGAGTTAGAGATGGTTTTACAGGGAAAGTAAAAGCTACACACACAAGCAAAGCAAGGAATTCATTTACCACTTCCCATGGGCGGGCAGGTGTTGAGCCATCCTCAGGACAGCAGGGCTCCATCACACAGAATGGTATATTGGGATGACAAACACTACCACTCTGAACATCTCTCCCTTCCTTCTCAAGATCTATGTGCTGAGCATGACACCATATGGTCTGGGATATCCTTTGGGTCCGCTGGGGTCAGCTCTACCTGCTGTGTCCCCTCCCAACTTCTTGTTCACTCCAAGTTCCCTCCCTGGTGGAGTGGGTTGAGGAGTAGAAAAAGTCTTGACAGCACATTGGCTGTTCAGCAATGACACAAACATCCCTGTGTTAGCAACATTGCTTTCCCCAAAACTCCAGAACCTGGCCCTATGCTACTTAGAGAGACTATTAACTCTACTCCAGACAAAACCAGCACAGGAGGCAAAGCATTGCCCACAACAATGGGTAAAATGCATTGCAGTAAACTTTAGCCATCTGGCACATAGGCTTTTATCTCTGAAATACTGGTTTAAGTTGTATTTCTAAACAATGGAGTAAAAAATTACTTTTAGTACTTTCTAATGCAGACAAAATAGATTATCAGACTTCTATTCTGTGTTCTTTGTTGACTGGAAACAGTATCTGGAGAAGTAGCCCTGGTATCATTCTGGATGTCTAAAACAGAAAGAAGGGTACCCATTGATGACTTTCAAAAAAGGTTAAGGTCTTCCAGAGGAAAATGTGACCTGCTGCCACACGACTTTTTCTGAAGACTTTTAGTAACATGAGCAGTCACCTTGATGTGTCAGGAAGACGAGAGTTAATGTCACTTGGAAGGAGTAACAACCTCCTCTCAGTCTGACAACCCTGAACACATGGGGAGGGTCTGCTCCACTGATCTCAGCTCCATGGCTGGCAGCAACAGTTTTGCTTCTGTGTCTTCCTATTCCCTTGCAGCTGTGGAGCCAGGAAACCCATGAAGATTAACTGAGTCAGCCAAGTATGTTGTTATCAACACCCCATTTAATTGACGTGATCCCATTCTCAGCACCATAAAAAATCAGATGTGTACATTCTGTTTCTTAAGGAGGGCATCTTTCCTTTCTGCAGATATCAGGTACAGTACTTTTTTCACTTCATAGAAAATGTAGTTTGTTCATTTCTTATTGTATTGAGGACCAGATCCAAAACTCGTCATGTGTTTATATATCTGTGTATATACATGCATTTTAGTATTTACAATGTCAATAATGATTCACTTTCCTGAAGTCACAAGTGCTCTTGGCAGTGCTCTGCTGAGATTCATCACAATATGTCACACTTTAAGAAAACGCTCATTAAAACAGTGAGGGGAAAATACTAATCTTGACTTCCAGTGGCAAGTATTTTGGAGAGAACATGGCTGTTTTGGCCAAAGACAAATCAGTAGTAAAGAGACAATCTGTTCTCATCTTGTAAACCAGGCAAAAAGAACTTTATTCTTCTGTTCTAAATTGCATTTGGAAAATTTTGGGCTATATTAGTATTTTCTATATGTTCTGATCCTCTCACCTGAAGCCTTAAACTTGGAAAATACTTTACCTGTAACAGCAGTTGATATTCCAAACACATGAACTAAGAAACCAAATTTAGTTTGCATTAGAGCAAAAGATTAATTTCGGAGCTGAAGAAAAGGAAAAAATAATCTCTTCTGACTTAATACCTTACATAATGCTACCACATTTCTATTATTTCTGCTCACCTTCCATCTATCACCAAATCAAGCGTTTTCCACATGAGGAGGTGGTTGTGTGGTTTAACAAAACAACTCTCATTTTTTTCCTGAAGAATCTAAGAAACCAAGAGATTTGATAATTACCACAGCACTGCTTTCTGTGCATTTCATTTTGTGATTTATCATGAACACATGTATGGGACATTTTTCACTAGGATTTGTCTTCCTTCAAGGCTCAAATAGAGCAACACCACAACATAGGATTTCCTTATCCATTTTCCATTGAAATTAAAGAAAATCCTGGACTGATGATGTGGGCAAAACAGATTAAAAAAAATCAATTATATAAATATTTATAATAATATCTCATAAGAAAATTTGGAGACCACATACTCCTGGGTGGCTGGCTGACAGGATTGTGTGACGACTTGTGTAAAGAAATTTGCCAAAACCTTAGGTATGTCTGAAAGATCAAGCATTCAAAAAATAAGGTTTGCAGACTATTAGAGATATAAAGCAGCCTAAAACTCTCCTTCCACCAAAATGGAAAGCCTTTTAATTTTTTTGCTTTTTCCCCTCATGGAAATGAGACCAACTACATGCTGGTGAAATAAAAATGATTAACCCTTTTTTAACAATGATGATAAAATAAATGTATGGAATAATCAATTTGAATTTGGCTTTTATAAGCCATGTCAAACATTGTCTTCTAAATTGGCTGTCTTGAAAAATTTGGCTTTCCTCTAGACTCTATCACTAAGTTTCCATAAGCAAATATGCTCAAGACTCTAGAAATTAAGTCAAACCAACCCCAAAAATAAATTTTCTGGAAAAAAAAAATTAAATAAAAAAGGACAATTTTGACTTTTGATGGATCTCCCTCTTTCTAATTGATTCTGAGGGTCCACCTCATCAGTCTCCTGTGAGAACATTATGAGGTAAATGGAAGGCACTTCATCACCACCACCTTCACTCTTGTGCAGATGATCCACTTCATGTGCCATAACAGAATCATCAAATGGATCACAGCCTAGGAAAACACAAAGGGAGGGAAGGCTAACCTTCAATTATCATGATTAGATTGCAAATGAAAAATAGATTTAATTTTTTTAAAAGCACCGGGACTTCATTTGATTTTGTGGATATTTTCCAAAAACAAAAAAAAAAATTAGAGAAAGAAGCCAACCTAACCCTAAATACTTGAGATATTTCCTATTGTTGTCTCTCCAGCATCTTGTCCTTAAATTTTTAAGTCAGAATCACCTGGTCAGTTAAACCACTCTCTTGCAAGGACCAAAACACTCTGGAAATGCCAAAGCTACATGTGTAGAATAAGAAGAATCTGCAGGAAGTCAAATTACACTAATAGGCTCAAAGCTTCTCCACAACTTAAAACCCCAACAACTTAGGTGCACAATTTCCTGCATGATGGAAGATCAGGCTTTAGAGTGGGGGAAGGACTTTTCTTTCTCTAAAACCAACTGTTTCTGGGCACTGACTTGTTACCCACTCTCCCTTCACAGAAACAGTGCTGTGCTCTCATGGCCTGTGTAACAGGAGCAGCAGCAAAGAGACCCCTGCCTTGCACCAAGTTTCCCATTTCTCTCATTCTGGGCTGGTCCTGTGTTACCAAAATAAGGACTGTCATGATGATTTAAGCTGCCTATCAAATTTTTCATGTTTTCCATAATCTCCTTCTCTCACAATTTACCAAGATATCTCTTTGCTGTGAAATTGTTAATGGGCTGAAAACATTTCTGAAGCTGAAAAAAAAGTGTACCCCAATTTTATTCCAGTTGTTTGCTTACTTTTGTAGGTAAAATAACTAGATTAATAATAATCACAAACTCTGATGCCCACTTTGTCTTGCAAATTTTTTTAGCAGATGCCACCTTTTGTTGATAATGAACATTAGTTTCCTCTTTTACTTTTTTTGTTTGTTTTGCACTCATATAAAGCTGAAATAACTCCACTAGAGCCAATGCCTGTACAATGGCAGATGGCAGGAAAAAAACCAATCTTCTGCTCTTTGCAGTAACATTCAGTACATGGCAGGTACTTCCCAAATACCCACAAAGAAGAATTTATTTCCGTGCCCATGGTGGGGGATTTGGAACTAGATGATTTTTAAGGTCCCTTCCAAATCAAACCATTCTATGATTCTGTGTTTCTAATAACACTTAGATAAGGAAAACCTAAAAACTGAGATCAGGCAGGTAACATGTGAGACCATTTTGAGTGAGGTTCTTGTAAACAATGAGAGAAATGGATCCTTCTGAGAATTTTAATGCAGAGAGAAGGGACTATTTGGAGCTGAAGCCAAGACATGGAGGAAAGTGTTTGGCAGAGGTGGAAAGGTTAGAAAGAGCAGTGAAAGTATTGAAAGGCAAAGAGAGAAGCAACACTATGTGAAACCCTGGATGAGGCTTGTGGAGTATAAAATTTCTCTGGGAGCTGAATTCCAGACTCAGCATATGCATACCCACTCCCAAGATCTCAGAATTTCCTGTGTGAAATGGGGTGATGCACATAATCTATCCATATCTACGTTTTCCATCTGTAAAATGAAAAAAGAAGGGATGAGGGCCAAAATAATTTAGGTCATATGAAAGCAAAAATTGTATCTTGCAAGACATATGTAGTAATCTTAGTAATCCTTCTAATCTACTCGGTGGCTTTATCTGAAATTCTCTCCTCAGTGTTACACAACATACTTTAAAATAGATGTGAACAGCTGGGAGGAGGCCAGAGAGGAGAAGCAGAAATAATTCTAGAAATCTAGGAAATATCACCCACAGGAAAGGCTGAAGAAAATATAATTTTTGAACCTTGGAAGAAGAGGGAATACAAAAAACAAGGGAAAAAACTTAACTGTAAAAATGCATAAAGGAAAAAATATATAAAATGCTCTCCACATTACAGGGAATAGGGCAAGAAATAATGGTAAAATATCAAAAGAAGGAGATCCAGAAATTTAGATACAATTTCTACTGATGCAGTTCCTGAAGCTCAAGAAAATGTTGCATGAGAATGCTGCAAAATCTGCATTATAGGAGACTCTTATCTAACACTTTGGCAGATACTGGCCGGGAATGGCACATTTGGGAGCTGCCACTGATGTTAGTATGGTCAAAGTTAAATATTTACATCTTCAAAAATGAAGTTGAAGTACTGAGTCATGATCATCACCAAATATTCATGATCCCAGTGTTGCATGCCAACAGGAGGCAACTACATCAGTCAGGAAATGTGAGTCTACTGAAGTTTCAGTTGACTATAAGAGAAAAGTATCCTTCATTTCATTCCAATTTAATTTTTAAATGGAAACTAATTTAATTTTGCTACAGAAATGCTTCCTTCTTTAATATGTTTTGAATGCATAGCTATTACCAAAGGAGATGCTTCATTAAAATCTGCCTGTTTTGTTTTAGAGTAAAACTCATAAAATTTGCAAGATTTCATTTAATCAGTTAAATTAGAATTTAACGTCAGCACTACTTTCTTCCTCTTGTTATTAAGGGAATTGGATTGTTAATAATTTCTTTACTATTTAAAATTAATCAGGAAGAATCTCCAAATACACCATCAGTGTCTTCAATAAAGAAAGAAAGAGAGCTTTGAATTTCAGAGGTGACTGTTGCAAATAGTAGGTCACTCTGGTCAAGACACTTTTTATTTCCTTTGAGAGATTAGTCTACATGACTCAGGGAATTTAATTATAAAGCAAGGATGGCATATTAGAAAAACAAATTCTGATAAACTGAATTGGTAACATACTTTTGAACCTCTGTGTGTGAAAGGCACGAGGACTCAACCATATCCTATTTGTACATGTAGGAATCAGAATATCTATGAAAAGGAGCACAAAGTCAACAGGACCTTGAGAAAGTGCTGGCAGAATGATCTCTCAGAAATAGCTCCTCTTCATTGCAAGGCAACTCTCTGCTCAGGCTACCTCTGACTTATTTTCTTTATTTGAATGCTGAGAAGTGTTTCTTTTTGTGCAGTCAGCCACTCTCAGTGGAGACAGTGAGTGCTCCCTGGGCTGAGGCTGATGTGCCAGTTACATTCGAGGAAGCACAGCTTTCCTGAGGGATCCATCATTTGCCATTGCCTTAGGTATGACTGGTTTAAAAGCCCCCCAACTCCACCCCCAGGGTCACATCTCTTTTATTTCAGAAATTATGATACCAAGAAATGTATTACCAAAGCTTTCAGGACCTAGGCAAAGACCCAGAACACTTCTTGCTTTGCTTTCTTCCTCTCCATCATGAGGACGGAGGTCTCATGGTGCCTCTTCTTTCAGGGAAGAGCCTAAAGGGAAAACTTAGAATCACAGAACGATAGAATAACCTGAGTTGGAAGTGACCCACAAGGATCACCAAGCCCAGCTCCTGGCCCTGCACAGGACAACCTCAAGAATTCCACCATCTGCCTGAAAGAATCAACCCAAACACTCTTTGAGCTCTGACAGCCTTGGGGTCATGCCCACTGCCCTGGGGAACCTGTTCAGTGCCCACCACCCTCTGGGGGAAGACCCTTTATCTAATAGCCAGCTGAACACTGACACTTGCAGAGAAAAATCATCTCAAAGATTCCAGAGCACTGATCAAAGCCAAAGCACAGCTAAAGCCAAGACCTTTCAGCAGTCTCAGAATTCTGTGCAGTTTTTCCTAGAGTTTATGGCTGTGTCTTTGCTGTTTGGCAAGGGATTAGACATCTTGCCTGGCTCTGATGCCAGGAAACATGGCTGAGCTGATGTCCATTTGGCTAAAACCTCTTTCCCTCTCTGAAAACAGGAAACCCAAATCCCTTCAGGGTGGCATGTTCATACTGCACACAGGAATTGTGTTCCATCCCGAGCATTTGCAAAATATGTTTGTTGTCATGAGGCAAAATCTTGCCTGTGGGTGTGCCAATAAATAATTGCACAAACCCACACCCAGGCTCCATTTATTTTACTGGCATAACCTAGATTTTCTGTCCTGAGCTTGTCTGAGTTATTCCCTTCTTGAAACCTGCTTTGATTATTTAGATGATGAGCACTTGTGACAGAACTCTTTACACACTGGCACAGTAAATAATAATTTGGAATGTAACAATGAGTTACACTGTCCATAACTGGCAAATTATATTCATTCAGATGTCTCCACAATGTCCAGTTTTGTCAGTGCTGCAGATCAGATGACCTGACATCTGTTAGAATCCAGGATTTGCATACAGAATAACTGCTTGGGACACTTAGGGTAAGGCTTTGGTCATATGGAAGGCTTCGGTGCAAGGAGCTGAAGATGTGAATAGGGGATGGCTGTACTGGTCATCAATAAAACATCTTAGGATTCCTATTAAAAACTGGTTGCTCATTTAGTATCCCCAAATATCCATGTTGAAAGATATACTTTGTCCTCTGGGCTGGTATGACAAATATAGTATTATTTTTCTTCAGTGTTTCTGCTTGTTCTTCCTAAGGTCCACTTGAATATGAGACTCTACAAAACCTCTGACTGTCCAAGACCTGAATATAATATGTAAATCACTACATATTTCAAAAGCAACTAGTCTGGCCATAGAACCTCAGCCATGTCTGCCACCATTGGCCTTGCTCATGGGATTCTCTATTGCTGATGGGATCAGAAATAGATTGCTCTACTTCTGGTTTATTTATACCAAAATGATGTGTTTGAATTGAGGTACTTTTGAAAGAGAAAATGCTGTCTGAAATAGCCCTTTGGCTTTTTGAGTAAGACACTGCTATGGACAGATCACAGCTAGGATTACTTCATCAGCCAGAAGTATTTTCTCTCGTGCATGTGAAGTGTGACCAAGAGATTTTCTGGGCGCTTAGACTCTAATGCACCTATTCATAGACAAACAAGAGAAAGCAGTTATTAGGCCTCTGTATAGAAATTGCTGGTCTTGCAAAAATTGAGATTTCAAATGTAAATTTTATTCAACCTCTCGGTGATGTGTTGTCTGATCTGAGGAAAAGGAAGTCACATTAACTTATATGGAATTGCACAAAAACGTATGGAAGTATCTACTGTTTTTAGACCTGTATTTTTCAGCATTACTTGTTATTCATAGTAGTAGAAAATCAGCTGATTAATACACAGATGCACTCTACTTAAATTAGGAAGTTTATTGGTTCAATATGTTAGCATACTACGTGTCCCACTGTCAGACACAAACCTTTTGCAAATTCCCATGTGTGTCTGCCCATTACTCCTTTGGGGATGCCCGTGTTCTTCACTGTATGCTTTTGCAGTATTTCAAATGTCTAGACCAGACTAACAGTAACCATTAATTGCTGCTCTTCAGTAAGTTATCATGCTTCAGCTGAGCTGTGGCAACCTGCTGTGACAGCACTCTGGTGTCCTGAAACAAGAAGTAATGCATGTTATCTCACCTATGTCATGGCTTAGGAATATATGTACACACAATCATTTACCACAGCTCTACTGATGAATGGTAACTCATTAAATAGCTGTAATTTGGTGCTCACTCTAAGTCTACTTTCTGTCTCATTTTTATGGTTGTGAGACAGGAGCATTTTGTGTGTTGTGATGAATAGGATGGTAGTACACCAACACAGGACCCCTCAGGTACACAATAGAATCTGGGTTACAGATTCTCTGTTAAAAGGATGAACCTTCCAGAAACCTCAGTGGGATTTTCACTTCCTAAAACTGAAAACAATTTTACTATAAATCATTAAATCTTGACCTAAAATGTGAGGACTGTGAGAACAAACTTAGGTGGAGTAAAGAGGGAGAGATGAAAGCAAGACAGTTCAAAAAGCTCCTAATCATAGTTGACTTTATGTATGATATATAACCAAAGAAGATGAGAGAATTTGCTGATCTGAACATGGACATAAAAGTGAAGATTATCAATCTACAGTTACACAAAACAAAAAGAAATACCTGTAATGTCTTAATTTTTAATGGTGAATGATACCCAATAAGATTCTCATTGTTCTTGACAAAGGCATGAATCTGCATTGCTATCACTTATTATTTGCCTCTTTATTTGCTCAGTGCAAGGCAATTTGCATTAAGAACCCATTTTTCTCTCTTCTATTTTGTTTGTGGGAGGCAGCACGAGATGCCATGGATTTAGCCACAGAGAATAGCAAGCAGTCAGACAATTTCCTTTTCAATCACCTAGTGATTTGCCAGAAGTAAAAAGATCATTTAGTCACCACACACATTCAGATCTCATCATCTGTGGTCCCAGTGGGGCAGGTCAGTAAAACATCAGCAGGGCTGCCAGTTAGTGCTAAACATGCTGCTGACTATTTTTTTGGGGGGTTGTGGATCTTCAGGTTTAATTCTCAATTCAGAATTCCCACTGCTGCCACATTTTTTGCAGGTTGTCTCACTGATTTGCATCTGGTTGACTTGCAGTCTTCTGGTTCCTCTCTGTTTGACTCCCTTGTGACACCACCCAGGCAGGGATGACTCTGCTTATATGTATGCAAAGTGCTAAGCTTATTGTAGGATTTATATTAAGGGGAGGGGGGGGGGGGGCAGAAACAAAACAAAACAAATCTTCTTCATCACTCTTGTTTACAAATTGGCTTTACCAGAAGAGAATTAAAAATAAGGATTAGCCCTCTCTCAACCACTTTGTTTGTACTGCCATAACACGGTATTTGCACTGCTCTGTATCAGCAGAAGTGTCCAGAAGGTACTTTTTGTTCACAATCTCAACAGAAAATGTGTCTATCAGGCAGCTTTGACAAGAGCAAACACACCTAATTCACTTCTTTACCTCTCTATAGCCCTAATTTTCTGGTCTCATTATTTTGTTAATAAGCTCAGGCTTGCTTATGAAGGGGTAATCCACGATGCAAAACAACATCCAACTTTCCCTTAGCATACTTCAACAATCATTCCTTGCAAATCAGATCAGGCAGACAGGTTATAGGCATGCTGGGGCATTAAATGCATGTGGGATATTTGTCCCACAAGAAGGCATTTTAATAAATCCTCTTCCTCCTCCCAAACAGCGCATCTCCAAGCAAGGTAACCATGGACCAAACAGTGCCAGAGATGAACTATTTAAGCAAATCTACAATCAGGTTATAATGTCAGGTATATGCCCAGGCACTTTTTAATTCATTTCCATAAGTGCCAATAAAGTGTCCACCAGATATTCAGGGCTTCAGAGTTTCATATAAAGTAATTTGCAAAGAATAATATGTCCAAATAGTCATAAGTGGATCTGGGATCCAAGTATTTTCAACTTCTGAACAAAGCCTCTGACTACTGAGCTATTCAACAAATGAAGGCTGCCTGTAGTTTCCTTCAAATAATTTTCTTTTTATAAATTAAACACAGTGGATCCCAATTAGAGGATAACAACTTCTTCCAGTCCAGAAAAAGGCCAGCCTAAGACATACACTCCAGCACTGCTCCAACCACTAGATTTTAGGCATTTTCCTGAAGGCTTGGTTTCTGCAGGTTCTTTTCATAGCCATAGAGGTCACACAGCCATTATGGGACATAAATCACCTAAAAGCATTATGTCCTATTGACTACTGGAAGAGAGCCCAGGATGACTAATTTCCTCAGTTGAAATCCCATTTAAATATTAGAAATTAAGTGTAATGATTCCTTCTTTTATGGATCAGGGTCACAGGGGAAAAAAGCAACATTTGTACAAATTCAAACAAATCAGGATCAAAGTTGTTTATTGATTGCTTAACGACACATAATTAACAGGCAAGAAGTAAATTCTGCACCTCCCATAGATATCAGCAATACAGCAGATAAACCACAAACCTAGTCACCTATAGAATCTTGATGAAGATCTACACATATTTAGACAGTGAGAAAGTCCCCTTGGGCTCACATCTGTATGATAAATTTGGGTCCCTATAAATTGCATCCCACCAAACCAGGGCAGGTTGCTTCACCTTTAATTCCTTTTTTCAAGCTAACTCCTGCTTTTATTTTTATTTTTTTTCCCCAAAAATGTATTCATAATTCCCTCTTATAATTTCTGCTTGATATGGTTGACAGATTTCTTCCCTTTTAGGGATTGTTTGGGGAAAAAAAAATAACAAACAAACAAAACCTAAGCAGTCATAAGTGTTTTGTTCTTAGCCATCCCTGCCTCACCAGGTAGGGGAGCAAGTGAATCCCCCCTCATTCCACCCAATGCTGATGTGGTTCATTTGGTTTGTGCTTTAGAAAAACATGCCCCAGGCAGCAGTGTTTGCAAATAGTATTATTCACATTGCCAGAAGAAATCCAACATGAAAATAGGTGTTGTATGTACAAGATAATCATTTGGGATCTCAGTCATATATTGTTGGCACACTGAGGTCATGACAGAATGAGAAGAAATCAGTCCTGACTGTTTTCAGTGAAACAACTGAATAAAGAAAATCAAGGTCTTCAAAAATTTATTGATATTTTTTCACTGTATCAAAAAGGATCTTTACTTCTTTAGTTTCTCCTGAGTAAAATGTAAAAATTGCTATATGAAGAGATTTAATCTTAAATCTATGTATTATTCTTTGTGCAATATCTAGAAAATGCTTGACATGTATGATTAGGTGGTCTTTTTGAATTATGTCAAGTTATTTACACTTCCAGTGCTTATTTTAAATTAAATGTGAATATGCATGAATGTGGTTGTACATGAGAGTGCGTACATATATAAATAAGAGAATTCATTTAAAGGATGTGATCCACAGACACACAACCAAAACAAACAAACAAACAAAACCCGCTAAAACAAAAGAACACAAACAACAACAACATAAAAACCCTAAATTTTCAATTCTGTGAACAAGTGTGAATTTGAGGTACAACATGAAGTAGATGACATTGCTGGAGGACAAGAAATAAGAAATAAGCTGGTAGAACCAGAATGTCAAAAGTGACTATTAGGCAACAGTCTGTCTTCTTTCAAGTGCCTGAAGTCCCTCTCAGCTGAGAAGAAAACAAATGTAACTACCCATTTTTCAGGTTCCCATGTACAAACCCTAAGCCCCTTCACCATATTCTAGCTCCTCAGTTGAAATCCAATAATGCCAAGACCAAAGAAGATGTGCCAAGACTCATGACCAGGAGGTTTTCCAGCCAGAAGGCAGAAAGGGATCTCTTTGTGCTTGAAGAAACAGAATAAATTGCACGTGCCTCAGCCTTGAGTGCTTTGAGTTTGTTGTTTCTATATTCGGGAGGCTTTAAAACCCCCCACACAAACCCCCGAGCTTTCTTTGTCCTGATTTTGTTTCTGTTTGAAACTCAAAATGAAACCAGTTTCATTAATCTAAACAGTCAGGTTTTGCTGGCTTTGTGATTTGTTTACCTAAACCTGGGGTAGTGATACACTGTTTGGAACTAAAATTTATCTCCAAGTCCCTAATAAAAAAGATTTTTCTTCCCCTTATACTCAAAAACCCCGAAGGGAGGCAGTATTTTTAGTGCTATTATTATTATGCATGCTCCAAATTAGACACCAGCTAAGTTCTTAGTCTCCAAAGAGAAGAAACATGTTACAATTGAGACCCTTGAAACCCCAGGGATGCTCTGGAACAGAAACTCAGTCTCTTTGCCCTGCACAAGGCACAGATGGGTTTACATCTTGTTTCATAGAATACTTCTGACCATTATGCTCCCCTTTCACACATGGATATGACTGGCAATAATTCAACATAAAGTAGGTGTAATGTCAGATTTGAAACTAATGTGTACATTGACTGCATTCATTGTATAATATTCAAGTAGCCACTCATTCCTTCTAAAACCACTGGCTAATCAATAATAGCCATTAAATACAGCAGCCTGGCACCTTGGAGATTCTCAATTTTGGGCAGATTTTCCTGTAAGATTAAAGGAGGAAGGATAAGACTCCTCACATATCCCCTGCTTTTCTTGTTCCCAGGATGCCAAGTGAGTTTATGATTTACGTGAATATATAGGGGCAGTTTAGACCACTGAATAATCATTGGAGGGACTTTTTGCTTCCCCCAATTTTACTGGTATGGACAGATTATTTTCCATTTTCAGAAATAAGAACCATTCCCAGAACCAGCACATGTTCATCAGTAGATCCAGTGACACCATGCATTTCTACCTGAAGGGATGGGTGCCAACTGGTGGACATACACAGTGCTCCTGTGAGAATGAATTTATTCCAGTCTTGCCAACTGGGAACCCAACTGGAATAGCAAAGTGTCTCAGAGCAAAAGGAATCACAGCCAACATCTCCCTGCAGAACTGTTGAGTCTCTATTTCTCTGAGTCCCCACGACACAGTTGTATTTGCATGTGGCTAAAAGCACTTTCTTTGCTGGGATTTGAATGCCCTCTCATTCCCAGTTCCCTTGAGGGTTGCGAGAAGGCTGCAGTCAGATGTCAAACTACAGAGCCAATTTAGGTGAAAGCTCAGCTGGTGATCCATATCTCAAAATCTGCTGCTGGTGGGTGGCTGGAGGATGGTTGTTTAAGGCAACAGATCAGTAAAAGGGCTGAGATGGTTTGTCTGGTGGTAACAGTAATTATACCAATAGGGCTGGGGTGACTCATACTAGACCCTCTTCAGGCCCTGCAGGAAATTAAAGGTCATCCAACTTTCAATTAATTACTTTATGTGGGCTGACATTTTTTTGTGGTTTCCCTGAACTGCTAGGAGGGTCTATGTTCTGCTATTTTTTCCAATCAGGGGGTTCTTTTTTTTTTCTTTTTTCTTTTTCTTTTTTTTTTTAATCAAGATTCACCCTTCCTCTTTATTGTACCTGATTTTCCCTTTCAATAGGCACAAAGATGCTGAATGTGAATGTCCCTATCTTTATAAAGCTGCACTTCATTTTTCCTTCTCAATATTGAATTAAATGCCTCTTTCTGATACATCCTGATAAGACGAGGTACTTGCATATTTCTTGACAAGGTGATGCCAGATGTTTAAATGCAACACTTGGAGACATCATTCTTCTGTTTTTTTATGGATTTCAGTTTAGTCAGGAAAGAGGAGTAATCAGTGTTTTGCATTTCTTCCAGATGGGAATCTGAAGGAATAAAATTACTTTGCTAAGGGTTGGGGAAGGGCAAGTTTAAAAGTCATGATTTCTCTCTAAATGATGCAAGATGGTATGACATCTATCTCTGTCCAAAGTGTATAGAATAAGTTATGATAAATTGTTTTTAAACACCTTGTAAACACTTACCTTCTGCATTACTGAAGGTAGATGTGAAATCCATGTACAATAAACCACTTGAGCAAGTGTATTTGAATCCTGCCTTCATGGAACACGAAGGGGATTTAAAAACTGTGTAGATGTGGCATTTGGGGACATGGTTTGGGGGTGACCTTGGCAATGCTGGATTAATGGTTGGACTTGATGATCTCAGAGGGCTTTTCCAAACTAAGTGTTTCTACAATTCTATCAGAAAACAATAGAAAATATTGTCAAAAATCTATAATCAGGCAGTAAGAAACATAGTTGAGCAACTATGATCAGCTAAAAACCACCTGCTACTGAAGGTTAAATATGGAATGAAATGAATTCCTGAAGAAAGAAACTTTCTAAGCAGTGATAATTTTTGTTTTGGTTCTTCTGATATGAGCTGCTTCTTATTTAGTTTTCTAAAAAGAAGGAGAGGAAAAAACGAGCTACTTTAATTCTATTGAATGCAAAATCTTTGACTTATATTCTAATGAGACAAATATCCTCTTTTTATGAAAAGATGTAAAGGACAGAAGAAACACTGTGATCATTACATGGAATTATGTTTCTTGGACTCTGCACAGAGACATGTGAACAATGTGAACTGAAATGTATTTTAGTGTTACCAAAAGCTGGACTTTGTGTCCTGTGAACTTTTCATGATCAGTGGTGGATTGGCCACATCCATCAGTAACCTCAGTCTCAGAGTTTTATGGTTGACACACCAAGGGACACAAGAGACAGACAGGCACAGCCTGTTTTATATGTATTTTCAGGAATGCCATCTCCCTTTTTCCAGTGTTTCTGTTTTCCCCATGCTGTTGGAAAGAGGGTGCTTCTAGACCAGCCATTCTCTAAACTGAGCACTCTGTAAATCCAAGCACAAACTCTACTCATAATAATCAATACAACAAGTTCAGTGTCAATACAGTTCCCCAGGCTTCATTTTGGAAAGTTGAACAATGCAGCATTCATCAGACTAAAGTGTCCTTCCCTGCACTTGTCCAAGCATTAAGAGTAGTGGCTACAATTCAAAGAGGCCGCTCACCATGCTGTGAAACCTCCACCCTGAGACCTCAGCTCTTTGTCAAACCTCCCTGAGAAAAATATCATCCAGTTTAGTGGAAATAAAAATTGTTGCTTCCCTCTTAGAGATTAATCTGTTGTAGCATTAAGAGGATTTAAGAAGGTGTGAAGTAAATGGATTTTTCTACTCTCACTGGAGCAGCCCGAGCTGAATTTCAAATTCTTTGAAGTTTGAGTTCCAGTGTAATGTGATCATGGATTTTAGTACTTCCGGGAAATGTTAAGGGAGGAGTTCTTCACCAATTTTAATCTAATAATAATTGAAATAATACCTAAGAATCAATATTGTTCTTATTAGATTAAGCTTCTTTGCTATTGTTGTGCTTATCTGGGTTTTGAATGTGTAGGTGGTTTCAGATCTTCCTGTTTATATAGGGACAAACCTTTGTTTCTCTTCTTTCTACACATGGCTGTTAATCCAAGCCTTGAATAAAATAACTTCATTTCTAGTGTTATGACACAGCAATTAAGCTAAAAAAATCATAAGGAAAAAAATAAATTACAGGTGTTTTGGTTATAGAGAAAAATATTCCATTATGTCACCTCCTCTCTGCAGACAACATTGCACCATTTACGCCAATTAAGTAGAAATATTGAAGGATATTACAGCTGCAGTTACCTTATCAAAATAAAGGCTGATGCCACTGATGTTGTGAGTGTTCATTTGTCACTGTGCAGACACCTGTTAAAAGAGCTGTTGTACACCTTTCAGACTCAGTAAGTGCTTCTAATTACTCTGATAAGAAGATTAGCTCCAAATAAAAGAATTTCATTTTTCTTAACTGCTTTGAGGAGGATGTTAATCTGTTAATCTCCAAAGAGCTTGTTTCCCATTTAAGTTCACTTTCTATTTTCTCTAGGACAACCATGAGAACAGGTTTTTTTGGTTCTCACCTCTACATTGAAAGAAGGAAGCCAAATATAAGGAGCAATATACAGCAAGAAAGGCCAGATTTCAGGGGTCGCAGTGATAAGGTTTCCTACAGAGAAAGCAGACACGTAGATAATTACCTGAACATCTTTAAATACCTCCAGTGTATTCTGAACAGGAAAGTTTTCCTGCAGGAAACAATCTTAGTGTGGTTTTACTGTTGTAATAAGCAAACCATGCAATATAAGCAGTAGGATACGACAGAAAGCAAAGTGATTGAATGCAATCTTTTAAATTCAAGAGAATAGGATTTATTCCTGCATGTGGTCCACTTGTAATATCAGCAATGCCACTTAGCTCTTACAGAGCCTTTTTTCATCAGAATGTCTCAGAGTACACTATAAAAAGGTGTGATATCCCTTTCTGTAAAAATTGAAATAGGGCTTGTACAAGGACACTCATCAGTCACTTCGATCAGGCAATAATACAATCCACCTCTTGAAAATTTTCAGTGTTTTTGCCATTAGGCAGAGCTGCTTCTCTCTTTTACCTACTCAGAAATCAGCCAGGAGCTGACTAATTGGAATAACTCTAATTACAATGGCTGAAAACCAGTGTGTGCAAAAAAAGTGGCCTTCTATCCTTAGAAGCATAAGCCTCCTGTGCACAGCCACATGTCTCAAAGAACAAAGGGGACTCTGGGTACCCCAACAAGTCTTCCTGGAGTTTCCCATAAATAATGCTTCATATGGACAACCAGAAGTACTTCTAGAAGAGTTTCCCAGTGGACCACATTGTGCTTTTGCGATCCAATGGCATCTCTGGTGTTTGCCCCAAGTTTTCAATTTCTTTGTCAGCTGGCACTGACCTAGCTGGAAGTAGGATGATGGTTCCTGCCTGCCATCAGTGCAAACCAACACCATCCAGACACTTAGAGGTGCCCAAAGAGACTCCGGGAGATGGATCTATGTAGAGAGTACACAGGGGGTGGAGGTATCACAGAATTATAGAATCATAGAAAGTCCTGAGTTGGGAGGGACCCCCAAGGATCACTGAGAGTAGTACTGTGCTGAGTTCATTAGATCTGCCTTTCAGCTTCCACTTCTGGAGCTTCCACAATTAGAGAGCTCACCCTGTGTTGCCTAAGGCAGGTCAGTAATGTTCTCCTCCAGTGGTGTGAACACTGAACGCCAAATCCAGATTATATTCCTTGTCTTAGTCACTTTGGGGTTGCTACAGAAGCTGTAGAGGAGCTGTAGAGACATTGTAGTCCCCATCATCAGTTCTTGCTCAGTCTCATGTGATTATTTACAGAGTGATGCTGCAAGGTTTTCCTCAGAGGTCAATAAATCAGTTGATATCATAGGCTAATAACCAAGGGAATTGTTTTTCAGATACATAAGTATAAACTTCTACAGGTGGTTCAAACTAGTAAGTACAGATTAGGGTCCATACTTGAAAAAAAAAAAAAGATTCTACCCTATAAACCAAATATCTCCAGAATTTATGCCCTATACTGTTTAGTTAACTTCACTTTAAGCAAATGACTTACTTCATTGTAAAAGAATTTGATCACTGAATGTCCAAAAAAAGCAGACTACATTTTTCTGTGAAGTTAATGTCCCCAGTTGTATTGCTTAGCTGGATCACTCAATTCTCCTGAGATCTGAAATACACATTGAGAGCAGAACCAATCAATCACAGACACCAACCACAAACCTTTCTGATCAGAACTGAAGCCTTGCATTCCTCTCTCAGCATTGAGGAGATTGCTCTGCAACTCTCCCACTTAAATTGTATTCATCTCCCCTCAGATCTGATGAGTTTATGTATGCAACAAGAAGGGAACAGATGATGTGGCCTGTGCAGAGCTTTCAAAATGAGAGGTTCAGAAATACAGCTGCATATAAATCAGGTAAAAGCATTTTCTCCAGAGAGGTCAGAAATTCTGCAATCTGGGAGGAAAAGGGAGGTGGATTTTATTTCTTGATGTAAATATGATGGCTCTCTTCCTCATCAGATTTCATCATCTTAGTAAAAGGGGAAAAAATAATAGGAGGTAAATAAAAAAAAAACAAAACAAATCAAACAAACAAATCAAACAAACAAACAAACAAAAAAACACAAAGAAAAAAAAAAAGGAAAAAAATAAATTTTAAGTTTGACTGGTGTGCAGAACCTGAGTTCTTATTCCTGGTTTCTTATCACTTGGCTGAACTACTCTATCAATTTCTCTCAGCAGGCACTATGTCTCTGTGTGTGTTTGCAAGGTTTTCCACCTCACTTATGGTGCTCTGACAATAATAAGCCTTCCTAAAACTACTTCATAGAACAGCAGGAAACTCTTCAATATATCTTACAGAAACTGTTGTTTCTAGCAAAAGAAATGCAGATGATTATGCAAACTGCCTCAACAGGTCCATCTCAGAGGAACAACACGACCTGCAGTGCAAATATTGTATTGCTTCAGTGACAGTACACAAAACTGCACTCAGGGTTTTTGGGTGAACCCAGAGGAGGGAGGTGCCCACTTAACTTTTGGTTTACTAAAGCTGTGCTGCAGGTAGTTGATAGTTTAGGAAAGGCAAAGCTGTCATCTGCCAGATAAATAGGAGTTTGTGGACTCCCTCAGCACACTGACATGATGGCAGTAAAAATTAGAGGGATGCAATCCATGGGAGGTACAAGGGGGCTCCTTGCTCTTGATAGGAGCCAAATAACATCTGCTGGAAGACGCTTTCAAGGCAGTGGGAAGGGAGGTCTGTGACAACCCCTAAATTTCATGGTCAGAGGAGTTGCTTTAAGAAAACCTGAACTTTAGAGATGCTCTTCTGGTCACAGCTCCTCCCTTACCTGCCATAAGGTAATAAATAATATCCAGGTTGTTCACAGAATAGTGTGTTTATATCCAAGCAATCAGGATGTTCTGCTTGGATGTGGGAGCATTCAGTGTAAGTTTCAGACCTAATGACCAGTTATGGGCCCAGTAAAAGACATTTCCCTCACAACCTCCTAAAATTACTGTGGTCACAGTGCTTTATGAAGAATTAATTGATTTTTATGTGTTTGGAATGAATTAAGAAATTGCTTCCTTTAGTGAGTTTTTACACAGTTGAGCCCCAGATAATGACCTTCAAGTGTACCTTTGTACAACTAAATAATTTCACATGTGAAACTGTTGATGTCTGCAATTTGTAATATTTGGTCAGAGATTTTTCCTTGACTTGTAGCTTGGAAATAGGTTCCTAAGTTATACTGGCACAGAAGAAAGTACTTTTTGGCACCTCACTCTAGTGTTGCCCATTACTCTGTCCATTTGTAAACCTGTCACCAAGGGAGAGACACATGTGTTGCTCCTTATTGTCAATCATCTCTTCTAGAGGCTGGTGACTGGGACATAATCCTGTTTTCTCCCAATATCCAACTCTACAGTCTGTTTACTGATTTATGGAGATATGGAAAGCTAACCATGACTTTATTCCTCTGGGGGGGAAAAATCAGATTTTGATTTATTATCACAAGCACTATTATCTGGCACAAGCCTTAGATTTTCCTTTGTGTAAATTCAGCAAAAGACCATAAACTTGCAGATTAATTGTGAAATGCAAAGCACACAGTCCAAGTCAGCATGTAACCTACAGCTTATGTAAAGAACAACAGTAAACCGATTGTATCATCCTATGGAACAGCTCTCATATTTCCCTCAGACAGGTAAAAACCCCAAACAAATAAACAAAGAAAAACAGGAATATTTCAGTCTGTTTCCTATGACCTTCAATAATTTAAATATGATTACCAGTTTATTTACTGAAGTTACTTATGACTGACCAGAGCTGTAAGGAGCCATTCATCTACTAGGAGATGCAGCTTACTTTCTGTACCCATCTCAATGTTTCTCTCTGGCACTATTGATCACCACTCAGGAAACACAAGCATAGCATGTTTCCCATCCTGTATCTGCTCATTGATCCCTCTCCACTGACTGCAGTCACAAGCTCGGGATTTGCTTGTAAGCAATAAGCAAATAGTGAAATTGTTTCCCTCTGGCAGAGTTCCTGTGCTTTTGTTGAGTTGCTTGTTGTGAGTTTTTTTGTCAGGAGATAAACCTGTGCTCAGGTAACAACATAGCCCTGGTTTAACTGAGTGGCTCCAGCTACACAGGCTGCAGAGAACTGTAATGAGGTGTGAAAGCAGGGTATGAGTCCTTTACACCTCCCTGCCTCTCCTGACTAAATCCAGGTATTTTTAGAGCAGTGTCAGGATATTTGCATAAATCTGATTGTGAACAGGAAGGCAGCTCTGGCTCCAGAGAGCTGGCAGGCTGCTCTGCCTTTGGCTCAGGCCATTTAGGAATCAGGCAGCTGAGATACCAGCTGTGCCTTCTCTGTGCACCTTCTGTAGATTCTGCTAGAGTGACTTGGAAAAAGAAAGTCTGAAGATGATAAATATGGATAATACTGTTGCCAAGACTTGGCTACAAGGAGCATGTGTTGGGGGGGAGAACAACTGTAAAGCAGACAACTTGTGCAAATAGTCTTTATTTCAGTACCTGAAGACATTAATACAACTTTCAAGAGGAAGGAGTGACCAAGGTGTCCCTGGGGTCATTTTAATTCCCACTTCACAGAGCACTCCAGTGCTCACTGGTGACCGTGGGCAGACACAGGCTGAGGTCCCAGTCCTACTGCGAGGAGATTGTGCATTTTGCATGAAAACACAGCTGGGAACAATCACATAAAGAGCCCTTTGGAAGTAGAGTTGAAGCCTCCCTGTCCTTCCAGAGGATGTCCCCAGCCTTTCTGCTCAAGCTGACCTTGTTTTCATGCTCTCTTTCCAGTCCAGTGAATCCTGGATTTGTTCTCTACACACTGCAAGACTTTAATCTGGCACTGCTGAGGCATCCTGCCCTCCCTCCAAGCAGCCTCTTGGCTAAGCACCTTGCCAAACCCGCAAGTAGCAGGGAGTTAAGTCCTCTTAAGCAGAGGAGAGTACTGAGTGTTGATCTTCTAAATTTCTTATGGCTGTTAATCTGCTGCCACATCCCCATGAGTTTCCCTGGTGTCCTGGTTATAATAGCCAGGACCAGTTTGTCACTGTGTGGGTGTTTATTCTAAACCCTCCATATCATTTTTCTCATGAACTGCTCACAATGGCCCATTTGCTGCAGCAGCTGCCCAGGGCACACCCAAACCCTCAGGCTACAAGATGGATGTTTAGGAACTTCTGTGAGATAAGGAAGTTTTCTTTCCTCCACACCCACCTGAGGGGTCATTTCCGCTCAGGGGCCATCAGGGATGCCAAAAATATGCCATTATTCACCTCACAGAGTAAATCACCCATTGTGAAACTCTCCACCCTGGAGGAGGGACTGGACGTTACCATCTGAGCCCAAGCAAAGATAAGCTTGGGGTTTTGGGACTGGGAGCGCTGTTCATATCCAGAGGAGGACCACAGCCTTGACCAGACTGAGACTGCCACTAGACTGCAACCATCATTTTCACCAGCAGGTTTCTTCCTTTCTTCTTACTTTGAACTCAGGGGGATTACATGGTGTTCAGCACAGTGTTTGGTGAGCTCCATCCTGCTCAGGCCCTGCTGTGCTGAGCTGTACATCTGGTTTTGTGGCACAAATTAAGTTTCCTTCTGTATCAGAGTATTTTGTGATCATTTATTAAATTGTTATTCTGACTTGCAATCCTTTTCTGAGTTGGAATGATTTCTCCTACCGGTTTAACTCTAAACCAGCACACCTGGAAAAGCAGCCCCAATACTACAATTTCTGGGGCACACAGGAGACAGAAATTCTGCTTTGGAAGCTGCCTAGGCTTGGGCACAAGTCAGGGGCTGGGCTGCTCGTTGCTTTCAGAAGTAAGTGAACAAGTGGAAAGGTTATGCTTAAAATGCAAAATGTGCTGGAATGTATCCTGAGTCAGGGCAGTAAATTTAAAGACTGAAAAATTGAAATTATGGGCCAAAGACTGGTCTGACTTTTCATTTTTTAGGCTGAGGTCTTTTGATTCATGTGTCAGGTGTCTTGCCCAGTGTGGCACCAGGAAAAATGATTCTCAGAACTAACAACGAATCTCAGATGCCACCCCCTGTGGGGTTTTTAGGATTTTTTTTTTCTGTTTCTATTTTGTCTTATGCTTAACATTATTGAAGGCAATTAACCATTTATTAAAACTATGACAGTAGAAAACTGACCATGTTTCTCATTTTTTGTAACAGCAAAAGAGGACAAACCCTACAAATCTTGTCTGCATAAAGCTGCTGTTCTCACTGCTCCTCTCCTCATCAGAAATAACCACTTGTACTGATAGTTTTTACCCTGATGGGTAAAATATCTCTACCTGCTGTCTGAAGTGATAGATTTTAGGTTTCTATTCTGTTTCTGTTCCCTCCTTTGCCTGATAACATCCTACTTCCACAGTGAGAGGGTGCATTTGGAAACCAGCACTAGTCATATTAGGGAGTATTACGCTGGTTTAGCCTTGATTAAACATAAGGCTGAATGAAAAAATCATGGTGTTAAAAGCACAAGCTCATATGTTTGACACTTTTGAGAAGAGCACTGAGGAGATATCACTGCAAGAAGCAGGTAGAGGTGTTTGGATAACAGCACATCTAAGGCAATGAATACATGAGTATAAATACTGAAGACTCACATGAACAGGCTCTCTCTGTAGTCAACCAGTTTCTTAATTCCCTCTGCTTCATTAAATCAATTCATTCCAGTATCTCAGATCACAACAAAGTCTGTCTTCACAGCATAGCAGGACTCTGGGTTTGGTATCACTGGCCAAGCACCAGTATGAGAAAAGCCCCATGAAAGGGAATTACACCATCTCTTGGTAAAATGAAACAAAACCAACAGAAAACAGACAAGGAATAGGCCTTAGGATTCAAATTTGGCAATGTACATAACACAGAAGGACTGAAGTACAAGATTTCAGACCTCAAAGCACATATGGAAGCTACCATTTCATTTTTTCTCTCCTTTGTCATGAGTACATTGTACTGCAGGAATTAATCTCCCTGGCCAATGAGGGCAGGTGAGCTGTGATGCTGACTACAGGTTTTCTAGATTTTGTCCTAGCTTACATGGGGCTGAGAAGTTGAAAACTTGACATTTCACCTGCTCCGAGAATGTAGTTGAAAAGTTTCATTTTGCAGGTTAACAATACCCTGCTGACATTTTCTGAGGAAGACATACTTGCCAATATCCCTCCTGCAAGGCCAATTTTGTTCATTTGTGATTTCTTTTTTTTTTTTCCATGAGGCATTGAATTGCATTTCCTGCCAGTTTTTTAGAAGTATGCTCATAATAGCAAGTAAAGCAGTCAAAATGAAAGACAACAAAGCACAGAGGCACTTGCCATGTTCCAGGTAGACCAGTGCTGCAATTTAAAAATCTAGAGATGCTCCCATTTCCCCAGACTCCTAAAAATATACTTTGGGGCTAAATTGAGCAGAGATACGCAGAAACACAGAGAATTTGTACCAGAAATGTTAGAAACCAACAAGATAGAAATCCAGCAAGTCTAACCAGAGACCAAGGCATAAGCAAGGTGAGGAATAATCTACAGTCATCTACAGTCTTCTCAGGGACTGTAATGGCATCTTCCAGTTGGGATTCAAAATGCTGAACCTCCTCACAAAAACTGTTACCAAAGTACCATTTTTTCCAACAATTATGACCAGAGGAAAGAAGAGGTGATGAGGGCAGTTCTCCCTTGTGGTTCAGCATCCTGAGAAAGTCTAGCAACAGGTTTAAATCTCTTCAGTTTTTGAGGGAGTTCGAAAATTCATGCTGGGTGAAGGCTCAGAATACTAGGACATTGTGTGAAGGCAGTTCCTCCTCTTGAGGCTGTCTCTCTGTGAGGCACAATTAAAAATTAATTGAGCTGAAAGGAGAGAAAATTATGATTCTATAGGTAAGTGATTAGGCAACTTGCTGTTTCTGCTCCAGTGCATACTTCATACAAAATTATGTAAATATTCATTAGAATGTCAGGAACTCACATCTCCCCTGCCACTTGAATACCCTAATCACCAGGATCACAGAGTCTTTTGCCCAATGAATATTTAGTTGTTCTGTGAAGTCTAGCAGTTTCAGCAGGAGGCTTAGAAGAGTCTGTTCTTGAATACCTAAAACAGACAGTTTGAAATATTTGAAGTTTGGTTTTTAACCCTGACCAGCAAAGGATGGAACGAAAGCCGGATATCCCACAACCATTAATATATTGAATTAAAGAAAGAACTACAGTCTCTGTCCCCAATGTGTTTTGTGCCAATTCATCATGGTGTTTTGAGAAACATCTCCTGCACTGTGCCCAGACAGGCAGGGGAAATGTTGTGGAGCAGAACACAACGTGGCATTCCCAGGCTATGTCCAAGTGCTCTAATTACTTTAGCTTTAACTATATGTGAAAGCTCCTGTGGAAGAGGTTATAATGCAAATAGACATAATGAACACTTACAGATCACCAGGACCAGATGATATTACCTCTAGAGTCCTACAGGAACTCACAGATGAAATAAATGTACTACATACAACCTCTCACTGAAAACTTTATGGTATCCGAAGACAAAAAGATAGGGGATGAGATAGCAGTGCTTAGAAAGTTTCCACATGTGCTCAGGGACTAACAGTTCACTAAATACAAGATCTCCAATGGAAATATTAATAGCAGCACTATGAAATTAAAGAATTAATAGTAGCTTGGATATTTTATTTATTTTTGAGCAGAGTAATCACCATTTCTATAGAAGGCGTTGTTTAAAGAGGTCAAGAAACATATGGGATAAAGTGATAGTAACTATATAGCCTATTTCAGTTTCCAAAAAGTTTTAACGAATGCTTTTACATAGGATGCCAGAACATTCAGTATCATGGGATGAGGGAAGACCCTAACATTTAATAATATTTGGTTAAAAGACAGGAATTCAAGGATAACCATAAAAAGGTCACTTCTTGCAATGCAGGATTATTATCACAGCAGTTTTGCAGGGGTCTGTCCTGGAACTCATTCCATTTAGTGTGTTAAGAAAAGACCTAAAGAAGAAGGATGATCTGTATAGTGATAATATGATGTGAATTATGATGATCCAACATTATATGAGGCACTTAGGAACAGGACAGACTGTGAAGAATTTGAGGAGGACCTTAGAGGCCAGAGTATCTAGGCAATAAAATGTCAAATGAAGTTCAACACAGATAAATATAAAGTGATATGACAGGTAAAACCAATTTTATTTGACACACATGCTGACTTAGCCTTGGCTTACAGCTGCCCTGTCATTTGCTCTCTCCCCCCACTCAGTGGAGCACGGGCGCTGAACAGGACGCTTTTGGCTGAGACAAATATTGGGAGATTGTTTTCCAGCTGTCATAAACAGGCTTGAATGGGGGAAAATTAATTTACTACATTGCCAATTAAAATAGTTATTTAATTATGATTTTTTTAGCTCTGAATTGAGGTAGCAAGAAACGAAAATTCAAACATTAAAACAACACATTTCCTTCCTCCTTTCCCAAGCTTAGTTTCATTTTCCCACTTGACTCCTCTCTAGCACCAAATAACCTTGAGGGGTGAGGGGCTGCATTTGGTGCCTAATGGTTTCTCTCTGCTGGGTCTTTCACATTTTTCCTTTGTTTTGATGTGGACTCTCGAAGGCCTGCAGGCCTCCAGAAAAATCTATTCCAGCCTGGGCTTTTCACAGGGCACATTTATTTCAAGAATATCCATCTGCTCTGTCAGGGTTTCCTCCATGGTCTGCAGGGGGAACCTGCTCCACTGTGGTCCCTTCCATAGGCAGATTAGACAAAACCTTGGAAGTCTTTTAGAACTCTGAATTTTGGATTCTGGTGATAGTTTTAGAGATACTTAAGTGCAAGATTGTGAACATATTTATTTCTATCTGGACACAACACAGAGAAGAAATTGAGTTCTTGCCCATTGTTTTGCTGTGGAGAAGAAGCAGCAAACTGGGAATAAAACTGGTATTGTTTTTCAGAGTGTTTAGCATGCAATATAAGCTGTACACTGAAAGGAACAATGTTACTCTTTCATGTGTCAGAGCAAATAAATAAAGATGCTATTCTGATGCATTTTTTAAGGAAGGAAAGCATTTAACCCTTTGATAGCACCTCAAATCATCAGTGCTGATTTGGATAAAATGTGACTTGATTCACTACTGGCTAACTAGATCTTCATTTAATAACTTTTTCTTTAGAGATCTAAATTCGATTGACTTGGTACACTTGGTGTCTTTGGTGGCAGGCTTGTACAACCTGATCCTTAAAAAACAATGTTATTGATAACAAAACTCAGAAATGGAAATTAGATTTTCACGAGAGAAGAGTGTAGACCCATGTGTAAGACAAGGTCTGCATCCTGTCACTGTAATTTGAGGTCACCATTGGTTGGGTGACAGAAAATCTGCAAGGGGAAGGAACTGTCCCACTCTGAGTTTAATACCAACTTGCTGTGAATTCTCAGATTTGCTAATAAAATCATCTTGCTGGTTGAGTTTGTTAAACTGCTGAGGCTGATGGGCAATCTGGCCAGCCACGCAGCAATACTTAAGTGGGTAATAGATATGAAAGAAATGATATTCCTAATATCATCAGCAGTGTCAAATGATACCCAGTCTCAATTCAATATCTACACAGTATTATGCAGCTGTAAAATGTCAAATTCTGTGCAGGAAGACCAGTAGCTATGATATCAGAGACTAGTAGCTTCTAATGCATTTTGTTTGATAATTTCTTTATACATTCAGAGAGAATCATTATATTTTTATATTGAAATTCACTGGAGCAGAAATCCCACAAAGGATGATGAACAATGCAAAGTTTCTCTACATTAGACTTTCATCAAAGCAGAAATCACTGAGAGGAAGAACTTCCTCTTTCAGAACTAACTCTTGTTGACTAAGTAGTTGAGAGGAAAAAGACGAATGACTACAGTGTTACTCTAAGTGGCTGCCAAGGCACAAAGGTACCAAACAGCAAAATTACCAAGGAATCCCTTAGTCACTGAAAGTTTCAGAGGTGCAATAATAAACATTAAGGGGCATATGCAGAGCATGAAGCCAAGGGTGTTAAACCTCACTGGTTATCACATGGCTGCATGAAATATTGAAAAGGCAATATTTTCTGTGGAGCTTCATTCTGCTGAGGAGGATGCACAGGCTGTCAGAAATTATCACAAACTGCACTTTTTAATGAGATCTTCACCTCTTAGGATATATTCTTTATGCAGTGATTTTATATATGAATTACACATACATTGGAATACAGTTGTCAGAATTCTTGTTTCTAGTCTTGTTTTAGTGAGATGGCACAACACAATGCAAAATGGTTAAAGGATTTTAAAATGCTATAGTTTTGACATTTAACTGAAACGTTGACTTGTGTCAAAGCATATACATAAATCATATTGTTGAACTGCAAAATAGAGCAACTGGGATTGCAAAGTGAGAAAGATGAGATCAATTGGTTTTGAATCTTTCATGAAAGATGTTTATATTTAAAGAGTGACTATCAATTCAACTCAAGAAAAAAGGTATGCATTATAGTGGATGAAAATACTGAGAAAATGTCTTGGGTTTCAGGACAGGTGTGTCTTTCTTAAACTGGATTACAGACCAGCATCTGAATTTTTCTCTAATAAATTCTTTATGATTCTGTGTTTTAAGGGACTCCAGTTCTGGAAGGCTTCAGGACCCAAGAAATTTTTCCTTCCCAATCTACCAAAGACAAAATGAGCAGGTTTTCTGCACCAGGAGCATCCTCACATCCCTACCCAGTACAGCCAGGCTGCTGCAATTCCCTGCCCTTTGTCCAGCCAGAGGAGAGGCTGAGCATGTATTCCTCATAAACACACACACACACACACATAAATACATACACACAGAACTGTCCAGTAGCTGGTGGATCCTTGGTCTCAGCAACCTTGAGCCTTGCTTTTCTCTACCTTTGCCACCTCCAAAATAATAATAATAATAATAATGATAATAATAATAATAATAATAATAATAATAATAATAATAAATAATAATAATAAACAAAAACACACAAACAAAGAAACACTTTTGATGATGTGAAAATAACTAAATATAGGCATGTGTTGGTCCTCTTCTATATACAGAGTTAGGATGAATAATCTGACCTTCTCTCCTGTATTACATAATGGCTGTTTCATGCTGAGACAGCTTTCATTTCATCTAAGTTCTGAAATACCTGCTGGAAACTGCAATCTGGGCACAGCCTATCTCAGTGCCTTCCATGCAAAGCACCCCAGTGCTCCATGAAAGCGAAGTTCACTCACTCATTTGGACACATTGTTTTGGGAGCTGGAAGAGGAACAATAGCACTTGGATGAAAAACTTAGAATTTTGGGGGGCTGACGCAGTTTGTTGCACTCACAGGTTTATGGATTTGGCAAATGCAGCTTGCCTTTCCAAAAACAATCTTGTACACTGCTGATGCACTGAGAAGCACACAGATGCCCCAACATGAGTGATTTCTTTGTGTAACATACTCAGTTATCAAGGATATAACAATATTTTTATTATACCCCACCGCTTTGAAAAGATAAGCTAAAATAAAACAAATATTATGCTTTAAATTGGCTTTTGAAAACATAAAGCAACAATGTCTCAAAGGACTAATCCCAACTGAAAGCTCTTCATGAAGAAAACAAAATAAGCCTTTAGGTTGTTTGCATGTCCTTTTTATTTTTTAAATTGTATTCTTTTGTAAAAAAATTATAAATAATAATTGAGAACATGGTATCCCAAGAGTATTGTTGAGAGCTCTGTAGATCAAAATGCTATTAAGAATAGAAAATAATAACTGGATTTCTCCTACAGTTTCTCCATCTGGGCTAAGAATAGTGGTAATTTATGCTATATTGGTACTTAAAATGCTTATTTTTCTCTTCATTACTTATGAGGTAAGATGGAGAGTTCACAAGACGTAAATGACAGCTACCACAGTAAGCAATAATTCTGAATATACTTTTGGCATTGTGGCTGTACAGGTATGTCTAGGACAGTTGCTGCTTTGCCAAAACTGTTTCTTTCTTTCCTAAAGAATCTATTTTCAAAGGTCATCCTGACAATAAGAAACTCATTGTGATTTCACATGGGCAGTGGACAAGAACCAATCCATCTAATCCTCAGCTTTTTCAAATGTTTCTGGAGTGTAACAACCAAAAAAAGTACCTGTGGCTCCACCCAAAGCTTTTTGCAGTGTTGGAAATATTTGGAAGTTTCTTGCCTACAACATTAGTGTGGGATGGGCATTGAATTGATCTTTACCTAACACTTGAGCCTCTGATGAGCTCTAGTTCAAAGTCCTGTGAATGTCTACAGAATGGACATCACCAAACATGTGATGGCATTTCCTGATCTTCACCCAGAAATAGGTGTGGATCATGCAACATCAATAAACGAGAAGAAATGAACACTCTGGAAAATGAGCTGTTTCTTCGAGTGTTTTCTTGGGGATATTTATTAAGAAGGTTAATGCAAAAAATGCATTGATATTGTCAAAATACATGCTAATATGTTTAATTTGATGTCTTATCTCAGACCTCTGATTTCCACTGAGATTACATTCCATGCCCTGTTCTCTATGTCTGATCTTACCTATATGGTTTTGTGGCATGAATTCTGATACCCATTTCATGGCAGGTGTGTGCTTCAGAAAGAAATTCATTCTTATGTTTGACTCATCTTTTTATTTTTTCCCTCAAATGACTCAAATGGAAATAAATGTAATGAAGTCTTTACAGCAAATTAGTTTTGTTGCTTTCAAGACACATTTGTAAGTGATATAAAATCTTTTTAATATCATAATGACCAGAAACAGAATAATAGCCCAAGCTTATTTCCTTCAAAAAATCATTATCCTCTAATATACTTCTCAGAATACTTCCAAATCTTTGACTATGTTATCTTACCTTGATGGTGCAAGCATTTTTAGAGATATATCTATTGACAGTTTACTTTCCCTTGAGATGTTTGCTCCTCAGTAATCCATACTTTTCTATAATTTTAATTTGCTTCATAAACATAACTTTGTGGTCAATAGTGGAGGCTAGGAGTGGGTAAAGTCAATTTTATACGACATAAACAGGAACTTTAAAATCACACTGACTGTTGGAACTCTTTCCTTTGCTTCTTGATAAATAAGTCTTGGAGAAGCCATCAGCTGATGGCACAATCCCTGTTCCAAGCTCTCCTGCACTGCTGCTCTCTGTATCACTGCATCCCTCTGCTCCATTGTGGGTTTGCAGAGAACAGGGTGGAACTCAGGGAGCTCCTGAGCTGACCTGGCTGCAGGTCCAGTGACTGCCTCCTTTGAGGCTCTACCACACCACCCGTGGTTTGCTCATGGGCTCAAGGGTGTCCATCACATGCCTGGTGCCATCTCTGAAGAGACTGATATTATTTTGATGAAAAAGTTTTAAATAGAATGCCAGTCAGCTGCAATAATGAATACTAAATACCACTGGCTATTTATTTTGGGAAAGCTGTTGGATTTTTTTTTCTAGAAGTGCTGACTACAGTCTACTCTTCTCTGCTTTGTCCATCTCTTGTCCAGGTTGTTACACTCACCTTACTGTCCTAAGTGGAACCCCTTAAATTCACTGCATCAAATGCAAACATATTTATATTTTAATCCCTTTCAGTAGTGGATGTATGATCTTTATTTTGTTTATGAGTTTTTTTGGTTTAGTTTGTTTTTGTTTGTTTGTTTGTTTTTTAATTTAATAGGCTGGGTAGAAGGATGCTTTCAGCACTGAGGAATTAAAATCAGTATATACTGTGGTATCTTCCAAATCACACCACCATCCAGAAATTAGTTTCTATTTTAGACAGTGACCAAAACACCTCATCTGAATGCATAATGCTTTTATTTTTCTTTCTTTTACTTTTTGTCTTTTCTCTTTTTCTTTTTCATGCCAGGAAAGATTCTGATACTTTGCTAGAGTAAATGATGATGCTTTGGTGCCAGGAAATCTTCCAAAACATGCTCAAATTCACCTGGACAGATGCAGACCATGCCATTTTTGCCTCAGAGGCACCTTTTTTTCCTAACCAGCTCTCATTTAATTTTCTTTTCATAAGTTCTTTACCTTCAATGGCCAAGATCATGACTAAAAAATGTAAGAGCCACTTATCCCAGAGTGTAAAGCTGTGTAAGAAGTGGTATTTCTATTTAGCCATCTGATCCTGTGGCAGAGGTAAGAGAGAGGGAGAACAGCCAACTGTCTTACAAACATATCTATATAGAAAGTTCTCTGTGAGACCTCAAGCATTTCTGAATTTCCAAAAGCTTTTCAGAAAAAGAGATAAAGTCTCTTTAATAATTTATAGCCTTTGACCATCATAGCTACCAAAAAACCCTCTACTTTTCTAAGTAGAAACATTTTAATCCCCCTCCAAAAATGCTGCACAGCAAATATGAAGGTAATAGTAGAGATGTCTTGGTTTTTCCTAGCACTGAAGTTTCTCCAACTTGATTTAGGCAGACAATATTTCCCTGAGTTATTCTTCACCACAATCAAAGACAGAAATCTTGTAGGTGCCTCCCATGCTATGTATGGGACAGCTACACTTGCATCTTTATGTGCAAGAAGTCCATTTTCCTAGAGTTAAAACAGCTTTATTTCCTCCTGCCAAATTTATTTGTATGCCTTAAGTCTTGTCAGACAGGCTCACTCCCTTCACTAGTCTTGAATTCTGACTTTTCCTTATTATTCTCAGCTCTGGAAAGCCTCTCTTTCTTTCTTCATGTTTTTCTACAGTTTGGTCAGTCTGGCTTTTCACGTACTCCCATTATGCAAGGAGGAAAAAATTACTTTTGCTTTTGCACAAGACAGTGATGAAGTTTGTGTTCATTTTCAGTTCCAGTGGGAAATAATAGTTTTCTTCTTGTCAGCCCACTGGGACATCTTTGTGCTCTGAAATATGTTCCTTTTCCCCTCCATGAGCCAGCAAGTACTCAGAGCAAAAGTGTGCTCAGATGAACTTTTCTGCTGTGTTGACTTGGGAGTCTCTGACATGACAAAGGACACAAATTCCTTCTGGTGCCACAGCAGAGGCTGGATTTTATTGATGAAGGAACTTTGCAGACTCTGCACCCAAGACAGTAGCAGGTTGCCTGCTCTTACAGACGTGCCCATATTAGTCACATTAATCCTCAGTGTTCTTCCTCTGCTTTTGTCAAAGCCAAGGGATGTGCTCTGTCTTGAATGCATCTTCAGAGCTTCTGTTCACTTAATGAAGACAAGTTCTGGCTCCATAGGCCAAAGTTACTTTAATTTTCTTCTCTCTTATGTCCTAAATTAAAGCCCTTCAAGTCCTTGTTGTTTCACAGTGATTTTTAACCTTCTGGATTCCTGAAGGAAACTTCCATCTATTGAAGAATGAATAAATGATAACTGAAGCCACATGAGCTCAAATGAGTGGTAGCAATGAAACAATTATGTGTTAAAAACAAAAATCAGTCAATTTGATAGATTTTTATCTTTTAATGTTGTATTAATTTCACACTGCTTTGACTGTATCTACTATAGATGACATTTATTGCTTTCATAAATTCCATCTCTCTCTCCATGGATAAAGGAAAGGTCCTGGGTGATTACCATAACAGGCTGCTAAAATTTTAAACAAAAAAACTTATATAAGTCCCAGTTAATTTGCTGGTCCTTTCCACTTTAAAATCTGTGAACATGAAGATCAAGTCTTGACTATACTTATTAAGACTTTTTTTTTTTTTTTTTCCTCCAGCCCATTTTAGGATGAAGAAAACAAAGAAGAGAGTGAGAAATGAAATACTGGAACATAAATTGGAACACATTCACCCAAGACTGTGAGGCAGATCAACAAGAGAATACAAAACCTGAGCTTCCTGTTTGTTTATTCAGACTCGTCTGTAAAAACACAAAGAAATTCACTTGACTTGTAGGAAATTCAGTATGAACTCTCTGCTCAGCGTGGGTCAGAGCAACATTTACTATCCCCAGTTGCTCTGTATCACAGGAGAAACAGTTCATCTTTATGGAAATTTTTTTGGCTTAGCTGAAAACCAGTTCTAGGAAGCTGCCTTTGCAGAGGAGAGGTCAAAGACAGGCATTAAAAAAGGAGGACCTTTCTCATATTTGCAAGAAGGATTTGCAAAGCATAGCTGTGGCAATGGACTGCTTATGGTACTGCTCCTTCTGTATACACTCTGTGAAGCAAAACACACTACAAATTGGAGAGTTTTACTGCCATCTGAAAAACTCTTGCTAATATTAGCTTTCCATTTCAAAAGAAACGCTAAAAAATCAGCATTTGGAAGAGGGATATCTAACCAATCTCCCTCCTCCCCAAGTTCACTTCAGTGTTTAAAATATGTCTTCTGTATAATTTTCAATAACAAACATTCCTTTTAAGGCAAGTCCAACAGATTTAACTATAGCACTTGGGGGAGTTTAGGGCATGTCCAGCATTGCACATTATGGTTGTATAAGCACCAGTAGATTCTCTCTGTTAAGTGAAATGCTATGAAATTATTCCATCTAATCATGTTAATCGTGGAAGTGGCAAGGGACCAACCAAAATGCATCTCTCTAGTTGTATGAAGATTACAGGACTAGAATAGCAAGCATTCCCTACCTTAAATCAGAACTGGCCCTACAATTACATCATGGTTGCACAGAAGGGGAAAAATAAATTGTTCTGTCAGAAATGGCACATGCAATTACTTTATTTGCCCAAGCTAATTGTTGGTAGAAATGAGGCATGCAGCTCATCATCTGCCATTCAAATGTGATCTGTGCACTTGATGATATATTAAAGTTGCTACAAAGTTGCTTTCCTAACAATTTTACTTATTTTCAAGGACAAGGTAAAAAGCTGTTAGTGCAGGTGATATTCAGACATGCACTAAAAAGAGAAGCTGACAGAGGTGACAGTTCGACTAATGAGTCTTAGACTAGATATATTGTGGAATATCATTGATATGACATTTATAGCAATGCTTTTTTATCAGTTTATTCCATTTCTTCTGGTTTTTCTCAATTTATTAATTCAATCCTGATATTAAGTCACTCTGTTCTTCAACCAAGCCTTCAGCTGCTCTGTCTGTCTGGAACTGACATAATAAGCCACATTTATCAGCTGCATTCCCACAAACTGTGTTTTATTCCAGTAAAACAAGACATCTTTCACATTAGGTATTTGGGAGACAGGTTTGTGATGTAATTTTTGTGTACATCCTTTGACATCCAACTAGAAACCTGTTAAATAAGTGCCACCAGTGGAGATACTAGACTGGTAGTACATACCATAAGACTCTCTGCAGCCCTTGGAAGAAGTTCTGGATTTTGACATGGCTTGATCATAAAAGGAAACAAACAAACAAACAAGCAAACTACACCTTCCATACATGATTTGCATTCTTTGAGCTGCTTGCTTAGAATTATGGCATTGACAACTCTGTAATCCTCCATAATCCTTATATACTCGTCTTCTGCATGTAGCTATATATCTAGATAAAGATATATAGATATATAGATACATACACACATATAAAGATATATTGCAATAGGGAAAGGTTATCTTTGTGAATACTTGCAGTAAAACTCTGTTGAGTAAACTGACACTTTGTTGAAATGATGGATGTGTAGCATTTTATTTATTCTTCAGTCCTCCCAAACCATCCCAAAGATGTCAGCATTTTGTACCTCTGAGACTTGTTTTAGAATCCAAGTCTTCCTGAAAGAAATATAAATACAGAAATAAATACAGAAATAAAATTGTTGTCTCCAAGGAGACTGTGATTGTACATTGGGAATCTCTACAAGCTGTCTCCAGACACTGACATAGTGGAATTAATACAGTAAATGCTTTGTGATTGAAAAATAAATAAATAAACCATTTTAGTAATAATCCATTTGTTTAAAAAAGATGCTGTAAATATTTCAAAATCCGTTTAGTTTTCTAGAACAATAACTCCCATGTAGCACCTTTTTATCAAATGATAGTTCATTGATTGAATAATCCCACATCGTTTTCAGTGGTTTGGTATCTGCACCAAGCCACTCTGTTGAGAAGTCTGGACTTTCCTTCTTCATTCAAGGTGTTTTCCTTTGTCCCAGTGATTTCAGAAGGATTCTGCAGTTCAGTAGGGATTTGTAATGCAAATACCTAACACAATCCAATTTCCATGTTGGAGTAATCATGGCCTGATTTGTGGAAAAAGCATAAGACCATGGATTGTGAACCAGGGCCATCCACTGTCTTTGCAGGAGAACTGTGTTCTGAATTTGTCATCAGAGCAGAGAAACCCACAGGAATTCTGGTCTTTAGTGGGAAAGCTGTCCCTCTCAAACAGAAGCATTTCTGCTGGCTTTGTTTGCCTTGTATTCAATACTGGGAATTAACTGAAGGTTGTGGAATTCTGGGGTTTTTTTGTGGTTTTTGTTTGTTTTGGTTTTTTTTTTGTTAGTTTTGTTTTTTTGTTTGTTTGTTTTGGTTTTGTTTTTTAACAAAATAATGTAATTAAACATCTGAGTTTCCTGTATTTTAAATTCTATTCTAAAAATATCTGGCTCAAATGGTGACCATACATATAAAATCTGAATATTCAAAGAGTCACATACTCATTATAGTCTTTTACTGGTGTAGGACACTTGTGGCTGCACTAAACACACAAAGTTATTTTTTAGTTTCCTTTGTATCTTGTGGAAAACCAAAATAACTGATGTTTACTTTGGGGAAATAACTTCCAGTAGAAAGATATAAAATTTTAAAAATCAAAACAGTAAATATGAAGACATAAGGATCACAGAATCACAGAATGTTTTGGGTTGGAAGAGACCTCTACAAATCATCTAGTCCAACCTCTCTGCTAAAGCAAGTTCATCTAGACCAGGTTGCACAGGATCATGTCCAGGTAGGTTTTGAATATCTGCAGAGAAGGACACTCCATATATTTCAGCCAGACAATATTTTCCTTAATTTTCAACAGTATCTGTAAAACAAAAAACTTAGGAGTTCACAGACTAATTTCTTAGTCAGTTGTATATAAGCACCTTGCTTTTTTAGGCTCCTGTGATGTTGTGATTATACAGTTATGGACAATCCAGAGAAGCTGTGGCTGCCCCATCCCTCAAAGTGTCCAAGGCCAGGTTGGACAACCTGGTCTAGTGGAAGGTGTCCCTGCCCATGGCAGAGGGGTGGAACTGGATGATCTTTAAGGTCCCTTCCAACCTAAGCCTTTCCAGGATTTTATGATCCAGTTAAGGAGTTCGTTATCCTTAGCAGCCAACGAGTTACTCAGCATAATGTATTTCTCCTCTTCACATCACTCAGATCTGGTAAATGCATGAATTTTTCTCTCCATTATTTAGTCCAAACAGCAGCTCTATGGACTGGGATGATGTCTTGCATGAACCCAAAGAAACCTGAAGTTGGAAATATGCCTTCAGTACTGTCTGTGGGCCAGAGATATGAGGTGTCCTGTTTTGAGATATCACACTGATAGAGGCACTGGGTTTCCAGAACCAAAACAGCCTGTTCTATCCACTTATCTTGGACAAGACCTATTCTCAAGCAGTGCTTTTCATATCTAATTGTCCATCATGCACAGACTTCCACTCTTTTTCTGGGATTTTGGGTCTTTCCCAAGTTTTATTCATCCTTTTGAAGACATGCCTGGTGCAATCCAGATTTTGACTTCCTTAAGCACAAAGTCGTCACTTCAAAAGAAATAGGACATTCTCTCTCTCAAGATTTGAGTTAAAAATATTAATAAACTGTGAGTCAGTGTGAGCATTTATGGATGACTTCTGAATGCTTAAAAATTAATCTATTTTGAAAAACAAAAAAAGAAAAAACCTTTTGAGGAATCATCTGCCCCCAATCACCGCAATACATATACTATAGAATATTTAATTAGTTGACCTTTTTCACTACTTGATGTTTTCCACTCTCTTTCCTACCATAATCAGAAATCTTTCTGCCCCTCTCTACCCTTCTCCTCATCCCTTTAAATATATAGACAGCTTAATATCTTTTTTTTTCATTATTTTTTTTTTATTATGCCCCCAAAGTTTTTCAATGATTCTGTATATTCTTCAGCTACCATCTCCACAGAGGAATATGGCAGCTGTTCAACAGCTGAGAGTAACTCTCTGCAATGACATTTAAAGGGAGAAGGAGCTATACTTGAAATTTCCCAGTAGATTTGTATTCAGTGAGTAGAGCTTTTCGAGCTGGAAATCAGCCAGGACAACGAAGCTAATCATCTTCCTTTTGCAAAACATACCATGTGTCCTTTGATAACTAGAAGTGATTAGAAATATGATTTTGCCTGTCATGCAAGAAACATTGCTCCATTCCACCAGGGCCAGCAGTCGTGTAGAGGGTACACTGATGAATAATGAACTGAGAACACAGTTTGCTCAGAGGTTTCCTGCTTCTTCTGTGAAACTACAAAGCTAGTCCAGCATTTGCTTGAGACCTGATGAGTTCACAGTCCCCAAGAAGTATGCCTGTGAGGTACAAAAGTACTGTGAAATTAGAAAATAAGAAAGAATACCTGTTAATCTCCTTTTTCATAATTTTATTTTATATGCCAATGCTATGACTGATGCCAGTTGGGAGCTTGCAGACTCTTGCAGGCAAATTGAGCCTAAACTTAAAAGTTCAGAAGAATTCATATGTAAATAATAGCTAAATTTTGATTGTGTCTGATGTTTTATATAAGAGCTTTGATTCTCCTCTGATGTACATAAAATAGTAAATAAAGACATTTTTAATGTCATTTGATACGTCTTTCTTTGTCACTTCTTTGTGTTAACGATTTTATTGCAGATCTAAAGACATCAGAAGTGTTTCCTAAAGCCTCAGCTCCTGAGCTGAGATGCGAATCTCAGTCTTAAGAAGAGGTTTCTTCCCCTCTTGCCCATCTCATTCTGATTTGCATAGTCTTTTTATAGTGTATTTTTTGAGACTATAAATAAAATTTGAGCCGTAGAAGGAATACCAATGATCTTTGAACCAATTCCTTCACCAGTACAAAGGATGTATTTACTGTGCTTGCACAAGCATTTATATGCTGTGTATATCACTTATAAAATATCAGACACAATCAAAATTTAGCTGTTTTTTATGTATGAAGTCTTCTGAATTTATAAGTTTAGGCTCAGTTTGCCTGTAAGTGTCTGTCAGCTTCCAAGGAACATGTCTTTTTCATTTTATACTTTTTGTGAGAGGACAAGCGGAATGAGGAAGTGAGTAACAAAAAGCAAAGTTAAAAAGGGCTAGTTTGGGCCATAAAAAGTGACAGAAAAGTAGGTATCGTACTCATGCATGTCATGCTCAATGATGACTAAATTAGCAATTTTGACTAAATTTAATGTTTATTCTATGTCTTTAGTCATGATGCTGACATACTATCTTCATGCTATTCACCAGACATACCACATAGACTGCAAACTAGATCATCTCAATTGCCACATGTGTGGTAGTTTGCTTATGGTAGGCTCAACTCCTATGATAACCCTGAAGAAATCTCAGTTAATAGATTTAATTAGATTTTTTTCACTTTTCCTGCTATAAGAGAAAGAATATCAGCCACACGACTGATAATTTCTGACTCTTAAATTTGGTATCTGAATCAGAGACAATCTTCCAAAAATAGTTGATAGAGGAACACTGCACTGAACTAAGACTCCTAAAAAGTGTTCTATAACATATAAAATATTTAGAATATGCCCCAAACTTGCATCCTATCCCCTGAAACTGAACCAAACTGCCCAGATGTTTGCTAATACATTGAAATTAGACTGCACTATGGACAGGATAAATGTTTTTACTGTGTATTTCATTGCAAAATTCCCTATTGGTATCAGGAAGAAACTCTAAGGATAACCAGGTAAGACTATTAGGCTCCTGGAAGTTAATGATGGAAAACCAATTAAATGGGTTAGGTTTGTGTTCAGTGTTTAGACAGTAGATAATTTAACAGTGCTTTGTTCTCTGGGAAAGCTTTTGCAAGTTCTCACCACGGCAACAGAATTTTACATTTCACTGAATTCAAATGGGTGGGATTTGCCTTCATCACTCCACTGTAGAAACACCAGCTTAGGCAAGATTCCTGTACTGCTTCAGAATGCAGGAAACAGGTTTAAAAACACCACAAAGATTTCAGCTGTTTATTAACTCCTTACTTAAGAAACGTATAAAGATCCCCTGAGTACATCTGTAGAGATAAACACAAGTTTCAGAATCTCTCTTGAGGTTTAAACATTTAATTTACTGATTAGTTACTAATCAGTCTTTTAGAAACAAGACTTTCTCCAGATGAGCAGGGAGTCCAGCCTCTGACAGGACCTAACAGATATTGAGCATTTGCATGGAAGGAAGCAAGAAAAAGACAAATATAATCTTACTGTACGAAATAATAGGTTGCATATGTCCCTGTTAAAAATGGCACTGTATGATACACACACACATCGTGTTGCAGTGGCCTCAGTCATGTTTTCACAACCATCTTTTTTGGTACACCCTGCTTGCACTTACTGCAATTCCTTGGTTTTAGTTAAAACAAGCACTCAAACTCATCACATTTTTCTCCCAATCATAGAATCACAGAATGGTTTGGGTTGGAAGGGACTTTAAAGACCTTCTCATTGCAACCCTCCTGCCACGGGCAGGGACACCTTCCACTAACTAAAGACCAGGTCACTCAGAGCCCCATCCAATCCAGCATGGAACACTGCCAGGGATTTCCACTTCTTCTAATAAACGTGAAATCCATTCTGCTGCTCAAGCTGGTAACCAAGAATCTTCTCTCACCCAGCTCCCACACTGACTTCACTGAGTTAATCTCAAATGTTCTTTCTTGCCCAGCAGAATGGAGAATCAAGATTTGTGCTTGACTTTGATTACTTAAACTCTCCTTCTCCAATCAATTTCCAGACAGTTATTACACTCTTGTTTCATTTTCAGTGACTTACAGGAAACCCTTTTTTTGATCCAAAACTCAACCACTGATATTTGTATTATTGATTGAGTCCATTTTCCATTCCCCACCATTTTATTTTGCTATGACTTTGTAGCTTTTTTCATTCAATTTTTTCCCCTGCTTTTAACAAGTATATTTTGAGAATTGCAGGTGGATTTTTAAAACCCTTTTTTTTTTCACTTATGTATTTTTGGCATGCAGTTTTGATAGCCTCCATGGGTAGCTTTTGATTTAGGTGGTGTCTCACTAAATATCTTCAAAATAAAACCCATTGTCTTGCAGAATATCAATCATTTTAAAACATGATAAAAAAGTGGAAAGGAGTCCATGGAAATTCTTCCCCCTTGTTTTTCCATTTCAAATTTTCTCTTTTAGTTTATTAAAGCTCTGAACTGACCTATATTTCAAAGAGCTCACTATATATTTCCCACTGAAAGACTTCCATTATTTCTCTTGTTGCACGGGAAAATTTAACAAAAATAATGTGATTGACCAGAATTTGAAAAATCCAAATCATTTCTTAAATGTGTGAAATCAGAAAAAGTTGCTTTGCAGGAGAGATGTGCTGAAAACGTTGGGATCCTCGTTCTGATTAGAGTAGCTTCTCTTTTACTAAAACTTCTAGAATTATTTGGGGAGACAGCCAGTTATTTTTAGAAGGTCATAACTCTCCTTATAATTATTATCAGTAATGTAAGGCTTATAAGCATATATATATAAAACAAATCATGCCTAACAGGACAGCCGTGTTGAAAATATACTAAACCAAAAGTTATCTTCTTAAGAGAAAAAGTGGCAGCAGAAAGTTGTATTCCAGTCAATAATTCTGAAAATTACATATTTAGAAATTATCATTTTTTCCTGTTGCTAAAGGAATCATGGAATCAATAAAGCTGAAAAAGATGTCCAAGAGAGAGTCTAACCATTAACCAGCACTGCTGAGTCCACCACTTAATAATGTCCCCAAGTGCCACATCTACATGTTTTTCTGAATGCTTAATGTCTAAGGAATGTCTAATTTTATCCATTCAACTTGGCAATGCACACCCCTGTTTAATTAATGTTTCCAAGGAGGTGTCTGCTAAAGAGTTTCTGCTAAAAGCAGAAATGGGATTGACAACCTGTTGGACTCCAACAGTTAAAGTGTCATTGACTTCTTGAGCACAAAACACTGGTGCAGGTGAAAAGTCATCACCAGTGACATACTCACAACCTTCTCTTGAATCAAGGGGAAGTTGTGTCTTAGGCCCTTCAGCACCTCACTTGGATTCTTACAGGCTTTGAGATGGAACTGCGAAACAAGAAAAGCTGCCTAAATTAGAGCAGGAAATGAGGGTTTGTGCAGGGATGCTTTGAACATTCACTTCTAAGGAAGAACTTTGAGAAGCCTTAAGCTCCCAGGGTATCTCTGGAGAGAGCAGAGGCACCTGGCACAGACTCCATGCAAGGAAGAGTCTTCCAGCTGGTGACTGCAGTGGGAGGTGTTCTCTGAAGCTGTGCTATTGTTCTTCCTCATCTTACAGTTTTATAATCATGATATTTCTTTTTATTTTTTTTTCTTTTTATTTTATTTTTTTTTACAACTCACACTTGACCTTCTGTTACTTTTTCTTGGCATGAAGCAGGTCATGGAGACACTTGGCTATGGGTATTTCCAAGTCTTCTTTAAGAAGTGACCTCTAATTTCATTTACTTCTTGTTCTCTTAGTAATTTGGTGGTAACATTTTGTAAATTATCATCCATCCTGACAGATGAGAGAGAAACAAGGGAGAGAGAGGTGTGAAAAACTTTTGTTCAATGTCTTCAAAATAAAACAGTCCCATTTTGTTAACTGGAAGTAACATTTTAGAAAAATATTTATAAGGAAAAAATGTAAGATATAAAAGTATGTGTAAGTAGGAGGTTAATATTTCACTTTGGACAAATAAGCTTCATTTCTTGATGGTAAAAGGAATTAACTTTCTGGTTTAACACATTTAAATATGTTAATATATGACATATTTGATAATCACATGGCTTGATGAATGATAGATGGAATAAATTGTGGCTTTCCTAACTTGGTATTATTATTTTGTTATTATTTTATTATTAGATAATTATTTAACAAATTATTAATTCAGAAAAATACTGTACATATTGTACTGTGCAGAATAGCCCCACAATTAGAAGGGAAGATTTAATTTGTAATATGTGGCAGACAGATGAGTCATGGGTCAAACAGAGATGTTTCCAAGAATTTTGAGTGCTGACATTTACATCACAGACATATCCTGCTGAGGGAGCCATCCTAGGCCACTTTTTTACCTAATTAACAGAAGTAAGTAGTTAAGGACATTATTTATTTCACTAAGAACTGACTTAGTCTTTCAGATAAAATTAGTGGCACCCTTAATTTGTCAGGGACATTTCATGAAATGAAGCCATCTTGACTTTCTGCTGAACCTCTTCAGTATTCCACAGGTCAAGGTTTGGGTGTAGTAGTTCGATGCGACTTATGAAAGAAGAAAACAGCAGTAAAACAGTGCTCAAAAAATTATTTATGGGGAAAAGAATGAGAAGAAAGCACCTAGAAAGCTACAGGTGAATGTATATTTCTAGTTAGAAACAGAGGAAAACCATATATAGACAGACAGAAGTCTTTTGATTTTGTTTATACTTTTTTTCTCCTCTTGTCTTTTCTGACTCTTTGTTGCACCAGGACCGATTCTTTGCCCTATGGACAGTCACAAAATGCTGTCAAAGTACTTCCCATTTTCTGGCTTCTGCTCCTTTGGTGGGTCTGGGAATAACTTGCAGAGTGAATTGTGCACAGGGCTGTGCTGAGCTGTGCTCCACTTTTAGAATCAGAAAAATTGGCACACTTTCAGTTAGATGTAAAATATAAAAAGAACACCTGATTCTTAAGCATATGAAATAACTTTTCTTTAGCCTTCAGAATCCTCATTCATTCTTTGTGACATGTATATAGTTCACAATTGTCCTTGAGGTGATACTAAAGTAGCCTAACACTGATATTATATGCTGTATAATTTGAGAAACAGAAGGTGACAATATAAAGAATAAAAAGGCTCCTAAAACCATGTAAGAGAGCTACAATTAGGGGTGTAAAAGAAACTAACATTGCCAATTTTAAACTACTAAAACCTTCACTTTATGACATCCATCATTATTTTTTACATATTTTTTTTCCTGTGGAAATAAAAAATATTCTTTAAAACTGGGCAGAACATTGACAAGTAATTTTTCAGAACACTTTGTTCTAGACTGTGTTGCTCCTTGGGGGATAAAGTCACCTCTTCTTTCTTCTTCCCAAGCCTGCCCTGTGCTGTCTGTTTTCTTTCTCTCCCCTCTAATAAGGAAACACATTCTGTGTTAAAATTCAGGAGAACCTTACAGATTTTAAGGTGGGTGACATACATAGAAAAAGTAAATATTTTACCTTATCCAGCATTTCTAGATCTGGTTAATACTTCCTCAGGAGTAGGACCATCCACTGGCATGGCCATGGATGCCCTGGAGGTGGGACTTCTCAGTGCCACACCTGTGCACCTCCACCTACACAGACAGCATTTCCCCCACGTGCTTTGCATGGGATTATGTGTCAGCATCAGAAAAGACACCGTTCTCCAGGTAACCATGGTGACACTGCCACGGAGGCACCATGGATGGTGCATGCTGCAACGTGCAAACTTGAAAGGAAGGGGAAAAGTTCTAAAATTCTTGTTGGCCCAAGGAGACTTAAGCAAGGAGACCTGAACCCAGGTGTGGAAGTTTGGCTTGGCTCCCCACCAAACACAGCTGTGAGCTGGTCAGCTCCTTCAAATCCCCTCTGGAAAAAGGGGAAAAAAGTAGCAAAAAGGAAAATTGTAGCAAATAAATATATATTTATTTATTTACAGATACTTCATTTATAGACAGTTAAACGCTATGTACATATGCACAAGGATCCCAAGCAATCCCAAAAGGGAAAAAGGGGGAAAAGGGAAAGGGGAAAAGGACCAAAAAGGCAAAAACAAAACCANCTGTGAGCTGGTCAGCTCCTTCAAATCCCCTCTGGAAAAAGGGGAAAAAAGTAGCAAAAAGGAAAATTGTAGCAAATAAATATATATTTATTTATTTACAGATACTTCATTTATAGACAGTTAAACGCTATGTACATATGCACAAGGATCCCAAGCAATCCCAAAAGGGAAAAAGGGGGAAAAGGGAAAGGGGAAAAGGACCAAAAAGGCAAAAACAAAACCAACCCACACAATTAGCACCCAGGAATTAGCTCAGTAGAACAACTAACACAATAAAATCTCACCAACTTCCCTTAGGAGAAGCAAATTCCATTCCTCCTGTGCTGACACAGAAAGCAACCCTCAGCCAGGCCTTAACTCAGATAGACGAGCAAGATCTAAACAGTGAGAGCTGCCATCTCTGTGCTCACCTGACAAGGGGGAAGAAAGAAAAAGGGGTAGAGGAACCTCCCTCTCTGTCTTTTATACACCTGATTCCATAAGGAAATGGGCTGGAATACTTCCTTAGTTTTGCCCCTAGTTTCAAGGGAAGGCTTACCAATAAACCACTACACCAGAAAATCATATTCTGAGAGGTATGATCTCATCCTCCTGAAGACCACCACAGGTACAACTCTCCCCCTTTCAATTTCCCCTGAGGACATTTGATAGAAGCAGTTGTAATTCTTTGACAGACACTTGTTTCAATTATCATCCATGGGCATCAACCCAGCCTTGACTTTAAATAAAGCTCTATATTTACATTTCCCTGTTCACTGGTTTAGAGTAGGGTATGAGCAAAAGCAGAGGTAATATGAACAATGAGTGTGTTTGTTGAGAAATCCAGTGGCCAAACACAACATGGCTCAGTAGGAGAACAAGGTCAAATATATAATGGTTACAATGTGAAGGACATAAGAAATTCTCTGCATTCCTGCAGCAAATACATAATCTCTGTAAAGAACAGAGAGTGAATTTAGGAACTGGTTCTGGCTGTGTCTGTTTTGGCTGACCAACACTTAGGTGATCACTCTTGTAGAAAATGCCTTGCTAATAGCAAACCTGTCTGTCCAACCCCATGTGGGGCTGCCATATGTTCAGCAAGTTCTGTACATGCCATCTTTTCTCTCTAGATAAGCGTTTTGGCTAATTTTCTGGGATTTCCAGGCATCTGGGAGCTCATATGGGCAACCAGGCCCAGCTGAGCTGTAGATCTCAGGGTCTCCGAATGCGTATACATCAATTTTTAACCACATGTCTAGTAAAACCCTGATGGAAATATGACAGGTCTAACCTATGTGCAACTCTTATTCTGTCAACTGTCTCAGTTAAGAAAACATACGGTAGCTGAAGTAAAAGCAAAATATGCCCTTTGTGATAGATAATTAAGAAATATGCCACTGCTGGGCTCTATGAATGTAAGCACAGGGGAGAGCAAGGGTAAGTGGAAAGAGTTAATGCACCTGAGCTGTGCAAGTCCCAGGCAGCCCAGGTGGCTGCCACAAGTAGAAGAATCAAAGACACAGAGTGCATTCAGTCAGATAAATCAGGGGTGTACTGCTGAGAAGATAACTGCTGTTACACAGCCCTGTGTTCTCCTGGGTGGGATAACGTGTGGAAGGAAGGACGGGGAAACGCTGCCTTTGAACCACACGCAGCTTGAGAGCAGTTCAAGTAAATCTCCTGTGTTCCAGCTGTGGACTGATCTCTGCAGGATGCAATGGGCACAAGGGGAGACACGACCAAATAATGCAGAGACCCAGATGAAGTAAAACCACAGGAACTATTGAGACTCACAGAGCTGAATTGCACTTGGATTTACCAGCATATTCAGGTCATACTGGTGGGAATTCTCAAATGGTTTTGTTCCCTCCCACTCCTGAATTTGTTTGTGTGATGCCCTTCCATTCAGCTCTCCCAGAGGTCTGTTAGGTACCTTGGGGCAGAGATTTTTGGTTGCACTTTGTGGAGCCAGGAAGGCAGGTCAATGAAATGGCAGAAAACACTTGCTGAACTCTAAAGCAAATCAAATACAAAACAAACAGCAGAGAAAGTTGTTCTTAAATTACTTTAAGGCTTGGAGTTTGGCAGGAATAATGCAGCCTCCTTTTTAGGCAGTAATGTGGAATAATGAAAACAGTACTGCTTAAAGTTCTGTAACAGTCTGTGTACAAGAGAATTACCTAGATAATTGAAAATTGACACAGAGGTGTAAGCAGAGTATGGACCAGAGACAGAAGATGGAAATATTTGCTTACAGCACAGCACTATCTGTGACAGCATCAGTAAAGTGAAAATGAGTTATGTGGTTACTGTTTCAGAAAAAAATAAGGCATTAAACTTCACTCTATAAAGTGAAAACAATAAAACTGTTAAAACCAATGGTCTCCCAAGAGAATAAGTGGTAGGAAAAAAGAAGGCAAAAAATTTATTATAGTAAAAATGCCAAAATAATGAAACTTTCTACATGCCACTCTATTATAATAGAATTTGTCAAGCAGTCCATGGCAACCTGAAATTGTAAGTAAAAAGGAGGAATGACACAGGTTTAAGGCAATAAAAGGAGAGAAGAAACAGAGATTTAAGTGAATGGCAGGCAATTGACTCAATAAATGGTATGAAATCTGATTATGGGAACACGTGCTACAACCACAGATGAGGAATATCATAGCTGGAATCCCAAAGGCTTTCCACAGCACTCAGTGAGGGGAGAGCCAAAAGACAGCTGAACTGTGAAAAGGCAGCAGCAATCACCAGCAGACAGTCCCATCTCACCTGCACCATGTATGCTTTGAGATGCAAACTCCTGGTGGGATGGCTTGGATGTTTCCTAATGCTGCTATTTAGTGGGAAAGCAATGCCATTAGGAGGTGGTGTGAGGAAATGGAAAGAAACATAAGCAAAGATGAAAAACCATTTCAGCACTGCTCTTGAGCCTTTCCCTGGAGGTTCACAGCATTAGCTACTGTGTAAAGAGCAGGAGAGTTTAAGAAGCCACTAAAGCAGTAATAGAAATAATAATAATAGTAGTAGTAATGGCCTGCTTTATTTACTCTGACTGTGTGGACCTTCATTCCTGACAAACCAAGGCAAGACAGGAATGAGATTTTGAAATATGTTTCCGAGGCTACAAAGCAAAAACAAGCCGAAGATACTAACACAGTGAATGTGGAAATAGTTTTGGAACCCAAGGGGAATCAAAGTAATAGAAAAAATAATATTACAGAAATTGCACATTGTTGAGGAGGGGAAGGCAACAGGAAACCAATCACACAGTGATTTGGAAACAGTATTAGAGTTGAGACTGCAGGGAAACTAAGGCTGATATAGCATTTCATTATGAAACATGATTTTACTATTAAATATCCCATCTAGTTGTGAGACAGGTTCAACCAAGAGCAGTTTATTGGTAAAAATAAAGCAACTCACAGCCATTTTCATTTGTGAGGAATATTCCAATTTGAGTTCCAGTAGGTCACGGTGCTGGGCTGTGCATTGCAGTGGTGAGGGATGGGCAGGGCTGGATGCAAACTGAGCTGTAAGAATGTTGAGGATCAGAAATACCCACTTAATGACTGTTCTTTAGTATAACATCCTGCATCAGCTACAATTCTCCAGCTTGTGGGCAGAGCAAGGAACACACAATCCCCTTCATAGACTCATTTTATCCTTTCCCTTTCACAGAATATGGGCAAGCCTCTTCCTCTGTCTCCTTTTGTTTTCTCTCTCTACCCCTCCTCTTCTTTTTTTCTAGTACTAATTTTAATATTATTTGATTGAGAATTTTCCTTTTCATGAAATGCTTCAATATTTTTGAGGGGGTTAAATAACTACACATTATTGCAGATCTGGACTTGCATTTGCATGATGCTCCGTATTTCAAATTTCAGTTACAGATATCATAGTTTTATTTTATTGCAACTTTTATTATTTATCCCGATGGCTATTTTTAAGAAAAGGACAGTGACTATTCCTCTAGCTTTTCTGTCACCCAAAACAACCTAATGGCCTTCCAAGAACTGAGATTAGACACTGACAGTACAACTATCAGTACTAAAAGCGCTGACTCCTCATTTGTACCAATGAACTTTTAACCATCGACATTCCTTGAGTGACATGTCCTCAGCATCCCTGACCAAGCCATGAGGTAACTGAAGTTACACAACCTTCATGGAAAAGTTTTAATTTACTTAAAAGCCAGTTCCTAATCTACATTGCTACCATTGTTTAATCAGGTTTTAAATATTACAGTATAGTCATAATTTATTGATGGTCTGTTTGTTGTTACTCCAATTCTGAGTCTTCTCAGGGTTTGAAGTTTTTAGAATACAGGAGTGCTAAAATTCTCTGCAGGTCATTGAGATTCTGAGTGGAAGTTTTATAGAGAAAATACTTAAAGCATATTAGGAAAGTAAGATTGCTACCACTTTCTCTTGTTTTATTTGTCTATTCACTTCTTTAGAACTCCACAACACAAAAATGATTGCATTTTAGATTTTGCTTATATTTTAGCAATTGTTTTCTTTTCCATTTGAATGTATTTAATTGTAAACAATGAAAAGGATAAAACTTTCTGTTGGATTTTTGAAAACAACTATAGCTCTTCTTATACAGGACCCAACAAGAAAAAAGTAGATGAGTTTCATTAATAATGCTAGTCAATCTGATCCATTGACTTTTCCATCAGCTGCAACAAGGTCTTTAAAACAGATGAAATTTAATTAAGAAATGAAGAACTTTGGGCACATTGGTTTGTATTTATATGTGTGTGTCCCTGTTGTTACATATGCAAACATATATAGATAAAAGTTTGCTACTTAAGGAGAAAGTTCCCAGCCCAACCAAACATCCCTGTGGCTGTAAGTCCACAGGACTGGCCTGTGAAGGCAGCACACCACATGAGGCAGCAAACTACCTGCTGCTGGTATTCCTTCTCCTCATGGCACATGAAAATTTCAAACACTGCTTTCTTCTTTGATCTCTTGTTCTTTCCAACACCACCTCTGCCATATGGTTGTATTTGACTGTATCGTTTTTCCTTTTTTTTTTTCCCCTTCATTTTCTTACTTTTCTCTGCCTGCATGTTTTCCATGTCCCTGTTCTCTTTTTTCCTTTTTTTACCTCACATTTTTTTACCTTACTTTTTTTTTTCCCTAATACATCATGAGCAGTCACTTTGCATGCAAATTTCACAGCGAAAATGCACTAATTAGGAGTGAAAATATAGCAAGAAGAGTTTGACAAAAAATAGTGATGTATAAATACCTTTCTTGACACACATTTTCAGCTCACATTCACTAAATCAAAGGTCAGATTCAGACTGCTTCCAAGGAAAGCTTTCCATACTTGGTGTCTCTGGGTTTTCTATTTGGCCTCATCAGGTCACTTTAACAGTGCCCTTAAACAAAAAAAAAGGAAATAGAGGGAAATTCTTCCAGAATAACTTAACAGATGTGCATTGCCTTGATTTTGTAAACAATAATGTGACTGCAGTAATTTTTCATCAGTTTTGCAACCATTTCCATCCTTCTGAACAAGGTAGGGCTTTTCAGAGTTGTTTTCTAATGAGACATACAAGCCTGTTCTGCAGGATTTTCTGGAAGCTGAGGCCCATTGCTGCCCTGGTAGGGGAACAGTGCTGAAATGGTTTCAGACTCCTGGAGGGAAAAGCTTAAGCCTATTTTGAGAACCTATTTTGAGCAATGTTGCCTAAACTTTGGTGGAGCTTGAGTTCTTGGGGGGGAAAAGAAATCAAATCCTTAATTTGTGCAAGTGGGACACAGAAAAGAGTTCAGGCTCTGCCATGAGCTGTGTAGGCTCAGTTTGTGTAGTGCACTCTGGTTTGTGTTGTGACTGTTTCCGGTCCTAATCAAAGCATCTGGCTTCTATTGCCCATCTCAGAATTCATCCTGCGTGAGAAGATTGTCTTCTTCTGATCCCTTCCAGCCTCACCTGTGTAAACCCCTGAACACTGAGGCTCTGCAATGACGAAATAGCTCTGTTGAGTTGGGAAGCTTGCCTGAGAAATCTGCCTTGCTCCAAACTCATTGTGGACCTCATGTGTCCGTAGGCAGGTACTCAATTTTATTTATTTATTGATTTAATTACTCCATTTTCTGATGCTCTTTTCTATATTTAGTGAAAACAAGATAAAGGCCAGTGCACAGCAGTCAACTTAGATCTTTAGAATCTAATTCATCTTCTAGCAGTGCCTCTTGTGTCTTCACTGATGAGAGAAGGACAAGGGGAAAATCCTCCTGGGTAAGTACCTCAGGTTAGGTGCAATGAGCCTGTGTCTTGCTGTTCCCCTTTGCCTGTTTTCCCCATGGAGTGTCCTGCTATTCTCTTCAACCTCAGTGTTCAGCTCTTCATGCCTCTTGAGCATTTAGAAAGAACCCTTGAAAACTTTAAACTGCATTGTGAGTAATCTGGTTAATAATGGAATCAGAGGGAGATGTTCACAAGAGAAATTTTATTTAATATATCTTCATTTTCCATAGGATTTTCTGAGACACATTTTAAATTTAAGAATATTTGGAAGAGAATTGAATCAGGAGTAATTTAAAGCTGCTTGAATGACACAAGCACAGCAACTGCTTTTGAAGTTTTAGATAAAGGCAGTTGTTGTGCTAGTGATTTGTAGCAAATAATTTTATTTGATGAATTTTGCTGCCTTTGCCATTGGTGCTCTGTGAATATTTACTCGTTATGTGAAATTATTTGCAAATTCCTTTAGTGAATAATTCTTGGTTTGCAGATGCTTTACAAATAGTTCTCAGCAGATATTTGTCATTTTTCTCTCTTTTGATGAGGTTTGTAAGCATGGAACATTGTTTTTATTACTTAGCAGTTTGATTTATATAGCAACCCAACACAGCAGGAATTGCAGATTTTCCATTATGCTCTGTGAAATCCAGTCTAGTGAATTCAGTGAATATTGAAGCTTGAATATTTTGTTGGGTACAATTCTCATCAGGAACAACTGAACTCATACATCTCTGTAGGAAAAAAACCAACATGCAAAAAGAACATGCTCTGACGTATTCAGGGAAGGTGATTGACCTTAAGGGTCCGTCCTAACCTTAATCGTTTTATGATTCAAGCAAAGAGTGTTTTTAAACCCAAATGAGTCCATTTATTTCCCCTATTATTCTTTATTGAAATGGGGTGTGGGTTCCTCTCTGCACCTCCAGACATTAGGGATTGTGTTTAAACACATCATCTCTGTTCTCTCTAGAATAAATATAGAGGTTTATTTCTTTCAGTTGTCTCAGACCTGTATGTCAAAAACATATAGAATGTGCACTTTTGGGGTACCTGAAGCATTCCACTGACTGACAAGAGAACCTGTCTATTTACCTTTTCAATATGCAAAATTAAGTGAAATTATTTCTGTACAAAGTTCAAAGGCTCAGTAAAGAATGGGGTCAGAACAACAGGTGGGGACATTAAAATAACTTTGAAAAACAATGTTAATAGCAAAAGGGAAAGTTTAATTCCACAATATGGTAGGCATTAAGAACTAAGAAAGTTCTGACAGTGACAGAACTTACAGTTCAGGATTTAAGTCCAACAGTAGAAAATTATGTTAGCTGATCAGATTGCTAAGAGTTATGGAAGGGATGGAGAAAGAAGGAAAGTGGATAAAGAAGGTAAAGTCATTTCACCAGAGGTAAAGACTCAGTTTGAACCTACAAAACTCAGTCACAGAGTAGTTTGGGTTGGCAGGGACCTTCAAGATCTTCCAGTTCCACACCTTGCCATGGGCAGGGACACCTTCCACTAGCCCAGGTTTCCTCTCCACCCTCACAGGGAAAGATTTCTTCCTGATATTCAATCTCTGTCAGTTTAAAGCCACTCCCATTATAGTCACACTTATCCAAGAAAAGTCAAAATGGAAAAGTAGTTGAAATTAGGATAATGAGGGAGATGTAGAAGTAACTTCCAAAACTTTTTTACAAACCTGGCTCGTTTGGTTTGATAGAAATTATTAAATGAGAAATACATGCATGGAAGAGGGGCATAAAATTAAGGAGTGTGAAAACTACTCAAGTGAAAGAATGATGTTGAAAGGTAAGCTAGAGGGTGTTAAATGACTGGATAATCCACATATGAGTATAGAAGGTTGGAAATTTATTTTCCAATAAATAGAGAAAGTTGGAATTTGGAGCTGGATTAGTGAAAACCCTGAATAGCTTCATGAAATGAATTATATCATTTGATGGTATAACTATTACCTCTCAGTTATGTATTTCCCTAAGGTTTTTGGGGTTTTTTTGTTTGTTGGTTGGGTTGGGTTAATTTGTGGGGTTTTTTGTGTTGTGGTGTTTTTTGGTGGTTTTTTGTTTGTTTGTTTGGGTTTTTGTTTGTTTTTTAGTTTTGTTTTGTTTTGTTTTGTGGTTTTTTGTTTGGTTGGTTTTTTGTTTTGTTTTTTTGGGGAGTTGTTTGTTTGTTTTCTTTTGTTTGCTTATTTGGTTGGGGTTTTCTGTTTTTGTTTTTTTTTTTTTTAAAGGACAAGCTGAGATTAGAAAAGGTGATATGCAAGATCTCGCTTTTTCTCTGGAAGTCATGTTGGAATTGAGGACTGCCAGTTGAGCAGCAATTATTCACTCATGAATGCAGATTCTGCTCCAGAGTCCTCCTGTTCCTCACTAAATCTCATACTCACAAGCCTTTACCAGAACTTTTCACCCGTAGAGCAGCTGCTCAATTGTCAGAGGAAAAACTCAGTCAAGGAACTCTGAAAGACACGTTTCCCTTTAATGAATACTCTGTCTGTCCAAGAATCACCAGCACTCGGTGGAATAGCAGATTTCTACAGCAGGGAAAGGGACATCTTCCTGTTTAAACATCTCCAAGGGTGTTTTAAATATTCCAGACATTAGAGGTCTATGTCTGGTGAACAGAATTACTTTGTAACTACTGCCTTTCATGGAAAGGCCGCCTATGCAGATAAAAAATACTGGTTTATCCTTTTATCATCCTTCTTGAACTAATCACAGTTCAATGAGTATCTCCTCTATTTTGCTCATCTATATTGCTTCTGCAATATAAAGCAGAATGATTCAAGCATAATTTGTATCTGGTTTGGGTGGGTTTGGGGATTTTTTTAGGAGTTTTTTTACCATTTATATCCATTTGCATCACTATTTTACATTACAGAAGTGTGGCAAAGAAGACAAATTATGAAATTATGTATGGACTTGCCTTGATTGTAAGTGGGGCCAGGCTGTTCAATGGTTAAAATGGTTAATGGCTTGTTGAGGGTCACAATCCTTTGCCAGGCATTTGAAGCTCTCTCAGCTGTATGCCATGTGTGCAGGTTTTTCTAGACTTTCACTTTGTGTGGATAGGGGAAGGAGATGTTCTCCTTCCATCACACTTATCATGGAGTGAAGCAGGACTCGGTTTTCTGGGGGGTATAAACCTGTCAGGTTACCCAGGTTATCATCCTGGTCTTACTTCAGCCACCTTTCCTATTCCCAGATGCCTATTCTGGGATCTTCTTCATATGAAGAAGCCAGAGATTTTGATCAGATTTCATTGTGCACTTCTTGCAATCCTGCAATCTTTCCTGCAATCCTTGTCTGTTTGGGATGACAATGCAGGCTAATTTATTCCAACAGCTGGTTTTCCAGCAGTGTTCCCCACCCCCAACTCCCCAAGGAAGTCTTACCAATTACACCCGTTCCTCAGACCACTGACTAGGAAAGAAAGTCCCAGCAATGTGGCATTAACAGGCAGGGGACAGGGCTCCAGAGACTCTGCATTGTGTTTCACTGGGAATATTATTCATACAGGCTAATGGCTCAGTGCAGAGGGAATCAGAGTATGAATTGTGTCCCAGAGCCGCAGCAGCTTCACAGGAGGCTACTGAGGATATTCCTAAGCCATTTGTATGTTTTCTCCTTGCTCTGCTTAAATCACAATCTGGTTGCAAAAGAAAGTCCTTTGGGGTATAACAAAAATAAGCTGGTAAACCTTGTGATGAAGAGCTGAGTGACAAGCAAGCAAACACTCCTCCCGACTTTGCGCTACTGTCAGAGCAATTTCTCATGATCTTTCTGTCCATGAGTTTCATTCAAGCCTTCCCAGAAGCCATCCAGTCACTTAATGCAGGTCTTCAAGCTGCACTGCACTTGGACAAAATGTGTGTTGCTAATAATATGAAGTGACAAGACAGCCTAAAAGCTTTTGTTTAAAAAAAAACTTATTAGCTGAACTTAATAAATTGGAAAGGAGCCTTTTGAAGTGCCTAAGGAATGTCCAAACCTCATTTATGTTCCATGAAATCTAAGTGGAAATTTTAATTAGAAATCAGATATGTTGTAGGATGTTTAGGTGATGCAAGTTGTTTTTATTTTATTTATTTTATTAAAAAATTCAGCCTCTGGGAAGCTCAGTTATTAAGTATTTTCAGTTGAGTGATTTATTTTTTTATCTCTCTTGGTACTGACAGGCAATGTGCAGTGGAGATGATTTTTGACTGTATAGTCAAAATAACTTATAAACCATCTCTTTGTGTAAATACTGTCATAGTCTGTACAATGAGGCTGTACTTCTGCAGATCAGACTCCTGCTATGTGGAACCCAGACCTATGACAAAAAAAAAAACATTTATCTTTCTTTTTTTTCACCACCATAAAAAACCTCATCTGTTTTCCCAGAATGCAGAATTTCTGTTTAATTTGTTTCTAATGCACAGGAGATGTGGCTTACTTGCTTTTTTGGAGAGAAGAAAGCAGAAAGTAGGAGGGAAAATCCCAGATTATAAATCTCTGGATACCTGGCAAAGTTTTACTATGGATAGGACTGTGATAGATCCAACCACTTGCAAGTTTTATAAATATCTGCCTGAAATCTGTGTGATCATAGCTGTAAAGTACATTAAAATGACAAAAACAAAAAAACAAAACCAAACCCAAAAAACAAACAAACAAACAAACAAACAAACAAACAAAANNNNAAAAAAAAAACAAAAAAAAAAAAAAACAAAAAAAAAACAAAACAAAACAAAACAACAACAACAACAAACCAAAACTAAAAAACACAAGCCTTTAAAAGAGAGGAAACCAGTGTGTATCACCTCTATTCAGACTTGAATCCTTAGGTTGGTTTGTTTGTTCCTTCATGGCTGTGTCCATGAATCAGCCCTCACCTGGCAATTCCAGGAGGGGATGAAGTTACTGTTCCTAATAGAGGGAAAAATAAGTCTATGAGATCAGGCTTTCCAAGAGGGTGAGAACTGGAAAGCACACAAGTTCAGTGTTAGCCCTTCCACCAAAGGACTGGCTCCCTTGTTAAGGGAATGGCTGAAAGAGGGGAGATACAACTGGGTTGAAGAAAGGAAGCAAGAGCAGTTCCCTGGGAATGCAGAGCTGCAGGTTAAGAGGGCATTTCACAGAACCTTAATGTTCAGAACAATTAAGGAAATGTGCACTTGGCCTTAAGTTAGGTCCTAAAGATAAGTGATATGAATGATTCCAGCTGGAAAAAAAATTGGTAGTGTAACATTTAATTCATAAAGCATGTTGTGATTGAATGAATGATTGAATGATTGAATGTGATTGAATGATGATTGAATAAGAGCTAATATCTAACTAGAACACTGAATCTGCACCTATCTCTAACAAATTATGCTTTTTCCCCTTAGAAATTCTAACAGACCTTTGGGTACAGGGTTTCACACTTGCCTTGGGCGCCATGTAGTATATATAGGGAATTTTTTGTTTATGAGAGCTCTTTAGCTAATGTAAGAGCACTGAAAAATAAAAATAACTGAACTTTTCTCCTCAAGGACCAACTAATAATGAAGATAGACACCAATGCCTTCTTAGGAGTGTCCTGCCAGGACAGCACTTATTAAAATAGCAGTTTTATATGCTGTTTCTCTCCATTAGACTATAAAAATGAAAATCAATTGCCCTTTTTTTTCTGTTTTTTTCCCTTCTTTTTAATAAAAGGCACTTTTGTTCCAAGGCAGAGCTCTTTATCTCAAAATAGGCAAAAAGCCTAGAACCAGATGAAAAATAGCAACTTTTTCACCAATTTCCTCTCCGGCTGTTCTTTCAGTATTACTTCTTAAATCTCAGAGGGCGCAGGCTCAGAGTGAAAGTGCACAGTGGGTTTCACACCATATCTGTCTTGCATTGATTTTCTGACTTTGCCTTCCCAAAATGGGGAAAAAAATTTCTCTCACAAATGAGAACGTCACAACTTTGCTGCCTCCACACAATTGACCATCATCATGCCTACAGTGACCATTTAAAGAATAAACACTGTATTTCAAGCAGGAAAGGTAGAAAGGGAGACATGGTTTTAAAATAAACATCAGTATCAGGAGACTTAAAAAAAATGTTTCAGGCCTGTGCTCAGTTCATATCAGCAGAGCATAAATAAGAAATATTTCTATTTGTACTTTTGGAGGTATTTTAGGCTGTAGGAAGTGCTAAGTGCTCTAGCCACATACAGCAAATTGCACAGGACTGCAGAGCCCTCAGCAGTTGTTTTAGATTTGCCAATATGTGCAGGATTCAGTGTGCAGAATTAATAGGGAAAAAAAATCTATTCCCGCTGTGCTAAAAGGCATATGAATAAACCATAGAGACCACAACAGTAAATGGCACCTTTTTGTATATCTCTTTTCCAATAAAAAAGTATGTAAATAAAGATACAAACATATACACAAACTTTTAAAACAGAAATAAATCTATTTATGGGGAATATGGGTAGCTAAGATAGAAAAATATTGAAGGGATATAATTTATAATTTCAATTAACATAATTATAGTCAAAGTAGCTATAATGCTTTTGTCTTCTTTATTTCCATGGAAAGAAAAGGGAAAGAAAATACTCAAACTAAGGTGTTTAGCCTTTAATGGTAAAAGTGTTCAAGGCATTTGTAATCTAAAACTGAAGTAAAGAGAAATTAGGCTGAAATCAGCAGTGACAATGTTAGTTCAACTGAAGGGACAGGTCCCAGGCGTGCTACAAGAGACAGTAGTCTGATTGCCATGTTAAATGGTTAGATATTATCAATGTGTCTTTAAAGGGCAATTATATCCTTTATCAAGACCTTACTTATCGAGAGAATACAGGTCTGATCAGGGTTGATAACAAGTCACAATTCCTAGGTATTTAAAGAGAAGTGACCACGAACATATAAAAGTACATTTAGAAATGGAAAAAAATTACTTGAGCTCCATAAATAAAGGTTTTGGACCTGATTTTATACTGAAACTTTGATATGAAAATTTCTTGGACTTACTTATATAAATTGTGGTTTAACCCCAGTAGGCCACCAAGCACCATACAGCTTAGGCAGGCAGCAAAGTAGGTATATAGGTGAATAGATAGATGTGTGGATGGATGGATGGATGGATGGATGGATGGATGGATGGATGGATAGATAGATAGATAGATAGATAGATAGATAGATAGATAGATAGATAGATAGATAGATAGATAGATAGATAGATAGAAAACTTCAGCTGTGAATCCACACTAGATAACTCATATTTAAGTTGGAAGAATCACTGTTTTGTCTCTGTGCACTCAGAAGTTACACTATTATCTTCAGAAGGCTCCAGCTAAAGACATGCCACTATCTTGTCACTGGCCATAGCTAAACCAAAAGCAAATAAATTTGTAAATTTTATTGAATAAATTTCAATGCAGACATTGGATTTGAGTGCCTGAAGACTGAGAAATGGTCTAAAAGCTCCTTTATAGAAGTAATTAAATAATATCCCCTTCTCCACCTCTCTGGCATTTCATCCACTGTGACTTGAATTGTCACTTGCAATGGGAAGGTTTTTTGGGTTTTCCTGGCAGAGAGAAAAATCAGAGGTAGATTCATGTCCTTCATGATTTTTTCATAATTAATTGGAATAAATAATGTAAAAAAAGCTCAGTATGATTGGACAGGGTCATGTCACCAGTATTTCTCACACTTTGAGTAACATCTAAGATAGTATTTCAGCATTTGAATTTTGATATTTATGCTTCATTAAAAGCAGATCTCTTCTCTTCTGTGCACAGTGTGCTAACCACTTTGAAGTGTAAGATGAACTATCCCACTACTGAAGAGGCTTCAATCCAATCATGTGTTCAATTACCACGTTTGCCACAGGACTCCAGTACCTTCCCAAAACTGGCTGCCCCTCTGTGAGATCTATTTGGGAATTCATCCTATAACATTAATCTGTTCTAAGGCTGAATGTAATACACGAGTGAAGAGCTGGGAACAAGATTATCCTGGCAGGGAATTTTTGTCTAGATTTATATCAGTTATGCACATTTCCATACATCATTCTTAATGTTTGAGCTATTTAAACTCTTTCGAGTTACTGTTTCAATAATGATTCAATAATGATTTAATGATTTCTCTTTCCATTTTCACTTATTTGAGTATCTTTTTCCGTATGTGTAGCTCTCTGTTCAACTTGATTCTGCTCTTGACACACAATATACCTGTGAGCAGTGCCTGTTTTAAGACTACAGAGCATGAATAGCATTAATATGCCTTATTTCTGTAATAAAAGGAAGGAACTCATTCCTGAAATACCTGGATGGAGCCTGAAATACCTGAGCATTGCCCTACTGACTTGAGAGGTGCTGAGTTAGGGGTGGTCTACAGAGTGTATGAACTCTGCTGCAGAAATGCTGTCTACAGGTAAATATAGTTCATCCACAGATTCATATAAATCCCAAGCTGTGAAATATCCTATTGGGCTCTCTAGCTGTGTATCTCAACATGCTGGTGAGCCATTCATGAGCTGAAGGCCAAGAGAAGACAGTGCGCAGAAGGACTACCATGACACCATCCAGAACGAAATGAATAAAAATATGTTGTCTCTCTGCACTGCTAGAAATATATTCCTTGGAATTCCTTTAGCTACAATTTATACCCATGAAGAATTCATTTAACAGCAGCTTCATTCACAATTAAAAGCTGCTCTCCGTCATCTCTTAACAAACAGAAAATGTGTTTGTTTTTCTGTCTGCTTTCTTCCCAGCTCATATTTTCCACTGATCTCCTACAGTCTCTAGTTGTTCCTCCTTTCTCCAGAAGTGTGATGTACAAAACTGAGCTCAGCTAAAACCTTCTGAGTAAAAAGGAAAGATACTTCTCTAATCATCTAAGCTATACACCTACAACAGCACATCATCGTTGCCTTCTTTTCCACCTGTGATCAAACATAATCCCAACACTGACTTTGGAAGAACTGCTGATAGTTCCCTGTTTTCTATCTGTGCAGTTAATTCTTCACACCTAAATGCAAAATCTTACTTTTATCCCAAATGAATTAATTTCTTCTGTTTGTTTGAATCTCTAAAATTTGGAATTCTAAGACTGTCTTCCAAGATACATTTCCTGTGTCTGAGTCATCAGTAGATTTAACAAAAACACTGAAAAGGACTGACCTAGAAGACACTATTGCAGAACCTCCTTCAGGGTATCTTTCCATCAGTATCTGTGCCTTAGCTGCAGTCACTCTTTTTTTTTTGTACCTGGTACTTTTAGCTAGACCTAGTTTGTTTATGATGACTCCATCTGAGACCACATCAAAAGCCTTTCCAAAGCCAAGATACGTGACATTCCCTGCTCCTCTCAATCCAGAAAGTCTGTTACCTTGTCACAGAGGGAGTTTAGATTGGTTTGACATGATTTGTTCATGACAAATCTATTCTGGCTGCTACTCATCTCCACTCATCACAGAGATGATCATCAGTGCTGTTTCAGTTCTGATTTTGTCCATGTCAGGAACAGTCTGATGTTCAGTGCAGAACTTCACCATTAACAGTTTCATATCAGGTGAATTAAGGTAAAGTATATGAAAATATTTTCTAAGTACTTAAATAAAACTATCTTGGTTTTTTTGTCGGGGTTGGTTGATTGGTTGGGGGCTTTTGTGTCTTTGTTTTTTGCTTTTGTTTTTGTTTTTGTTTTTTTGTTTTGTTTTGTTTTCTCCCATGTCAATACAATGACAAGGATATACTGGGTTTTCTTTTTTGAATTGAGAGCTAATTGTAAAATACAACCATTTGGAACTATGAATCTATTAGAGCTGCTTCTTTAATAAGCATGCACTTCCCCACTGCTTAAAACTTTGTGAAGGTTTTGCAAAAATATGAAATTAATCGTATTTTTCCAAAGGGTCTACTACGTGGGGAAGATATTAGAAATGCATGGTACATTTAAATTTAGGTGGCATAAGGGAAGATTTTCTTGCCAGCATATATCCCCCGCATTGTGTGGCAAGGTCAGAGGACAGTTCAGTCTCTGCAGGCCACTCAGATCTTGGTTCCTCTGCTGAGACTGTAACAGAGGCACCAGGTAGCACCAGTTGTACCCAGATACCTGTGCATGAGGCTCTGGGTGGAGACCAACACCATTTCAGGTGGGTCACTGGGTATCCACCTGTCATCAGTGATCTGTGGCAATGATTGACATGTGCTGGACCTCACCCAGCCCCAATGAGCCACACACTCCTTTTCTCCTTACTAAGCCACTACTTTTTTCCACTCATGGAAAGATTTTAAAGCAGCTGTTACATCCCCTTTTCACACTGCTGTCCTTAGCCTGCTGTCAAGAGCTAAAATTTGTGGTGACATTCAGCGTGTCTGGCGTTCAGATCTGGGAGGGAGCAGGACAGGGAGAAAAATATGTCTGGAGTGTGCAGAGTGCAATCAAACCCCACTGCTGTTGTGGCAAGTGAGGTCAGGCTGTGATAGCTCTGCATATGGGTCCTGCATCAACCATATATAATATCCACTAAGGCTCAGAGAGTCTCGTGCTGGTAAGTCTAAATCATGGCAATTTATTACCAGAGTGGTGACAGCATTTCTCTACAACACTGTGAGGAATCTGTCCTTTGTCACACTGAGGAACACCAACATATTCATTTTCTCTCTTGAGTCTGTGAGCCATCAGGAAAGTCCAAAAATAAGTTTGTGCATTAGAAATTGTATGATACCTATAATATGTCTTCCTCTTGTCACAAATGACATTAACATTACTGAATGTAGTCCTTGATGGCTGTAATTTGATCCAGTGCACGTGATAATAACAGATCAGGATGAGAATGAGAAAATACTTTAATAAAAATGAAAATAATAACAATGGTAGGGGGTTTTATATCTCTTAAAGGCTTTCTCTTTCTCTATTTAACAAAGAAGTTTATATTCCCTTCTGTTCCAATCTCCACACATTCAAAGAGTCCATCTGTCCATAGCACCATTAACAACACAGGCTACAAAGCTCTTTTTCCAGTAAGCTGCTCCATCACATAGTCATTAGCAATTAGCAGAGAGCTGTAAGAAACTTAACTCCATTTTTTACAAGACACCACAAGGTCCTTAACTTTTACCATCCTGCTTGTCCTTGGATAAACACTGGACCACAGAGGGAGAGAACACAGAGCTGTAAGTAAATTGGGAGATGGAGTGAGGCAGGAGGACCTGTCCTGTTAACTCTCTGAAGGTATTTCTTTTCCCTCTATCACCACCAGAATGAGAAAATCCACATTTAAAGCATTACAAGTTCATTGGATATCTGGGATTTGCTACATGCACAATTCTACTGCTCAGAAAAGAGTGTGCAGTTGCATCAAGCACTGTTAATCCTGCCTTGCAAAATGTTGATTTGCACACCAGTCTCTCTTCAAACAAGGGGCTGAGTCCTATGAGGAGCAGCTGAGGGAGCTGAGGGTGCTTAGACTGGAGAAAAGGAGGCTTAGTGGTGACCTTATCATTCTATACAATTACCTGACAGGAGGGCGTAGCCAGGTGGGTCAGGCTCTTCTCCAAGGCAAAAAGTGAGAGGAAAAGAAGAAACAGCCTCAAGCTGCACTGGGGGAGGTTCATGCTGGACATCAGGAGCAATTTCTTCTTGGAATGGGTTGTTAAACATTGGAACAGACTTCCCAGACTGATGGAGGAGTCACCATCCCTCGAAGTACTCAAGAAAAAACTGGATGTGGCACTCAATGCCATGGTCTGGTTAACAAGGTGGTGTTGGGTCACGGGTTGGGCTCGGTGATCTCAGAGAGCTTTTCCAACCTAAAAGATTCTGTGAGACAAAAGCAGGATGTTCACTTGACAATGAATAACTAAAAATGCAAATGTTTTACAGTCCTCAGTGTTACGTACACCTCTGCTTGGTGTCATATCAACCTGAAGGAGCTTGTTTAATGACACTGGTTATAGAGTTACTTGTTATGCTTCCAGCACACTAGAACCAAGGAAAATCAGGTACATTTAATAAAGAGTTAAATTTTGTTTAATAAAGTGAAACTAATCTTGTTACTTAAAGTTTAATACTTTTTGATTCCATGCAGGAAGGTTTTTATTCTGTTTCTCTGTTGAGTTCTGTGACTGTAGATGTGCCCGATATGCCATGATTCAAACACATGGTTGACCTTCAGAGAAAGGAAAGATATTGGAAGCATAAGACAGATACAGACCATTTCTATATGTCTTTATGAACTGTTTTCAGTAATTAACTGATCTCACCTGTCTGCAACTGCTCTGGCAACAGTGCAGATGTGAAAGATGCTCACTGAGGCTCAGTTGTGGAGTCAACCTGCCCATCCGACTTTTCTGGCTTTCCCAGTTACAACCAAATTTCACTGCACATCCTCTTCAGATATTCTTTGTGTCTTTTTCTTTTTCCATTTAATTGACTCTCCATGTATTTTCAAATCTCATCTGGAAAACATTCTCACTCTTCCCCAATTTCTGCCCCTCATGGCAGTTATATTTTGAAATACAAGCTTCGTGTCTTTTAGTAGGGGAAAGTGTTTATGTCAGATACTCATTCTTGCAAACAGTAAATATTGTGGTGACACTTCCCCGAGGCCAGAAACTTGTAGATGCACTTATTTATCAAAATTCATTGTTTTGTTTAATTAGCATTTTGAAGAGAGAAAATTCCTGCTCAAGACTGTGTCTTTGCATACTCAGAACAAAAATTGTTTTCTCTATGGCTGTACCTTAGTGCCAAACTGCTTTCCAAACTTAAATTTATAAGAAAGAAAACATTTACAGTGTAGACATTAAAATTATTTATACAACTATATTCTCTAGTTATCTGAGGTCTGAATGCCTCTACAGCAGTGGTTGGAGCAGATTCAGTGGTAGCAGACAGCTCTCAGGAAAAGCTCAAAGGGGGTGAGAGGGTTCCTGTCTTCAGAATAAGGGGGCTGATGCCGCATTTTAGTATAAAAAGACTGACAGGAGGTAAGGAGATAATCTCAATCTAGTGTTGAAGTCTTCTGAAAGATAAAGATGTTCTCCATGCCCTGCTGGGACCAGGTTTCTGTACAAAATGACACAACGGGAAACACTGAAGTTCCCTGGCCATGTGACACAATCTTCATCTTGTGTCCCAGAGAGGGAAAACCTCATGTAAAAGTCAGGGCTGCTTTTCCTTCTACCTGTATTTAGCCTTGCCATTCTTTCAACTACAGTCATTGTCAAAGAAATAAAATCATATAATTGCCTCCTCTTCCTCAAAAGAATTTGGAATTCAAGTGCACCACCTAAACTTTCAACTTTCTTGACTATCTGTGCAGCACAGATGATAGTATTCAACCAACTCACAAAAAATGCATAGGAGAGTAAATAGATTAAGTACTTTTTTTCTTTTTTTTAGGTTAATCTATGACATGTACTTTCCATACAAATTAAATCTGCATGTTGGGTCAGTAGCAGATTTTGATATCATAAGACATAACAGCATTTATTTTTGCTTCCTACATTATCAATCACACATCAGAACTCACATGAGAGTTTCAGAATTTGCTAAAATGATGAAAAATGTTTCTCTAAACCCATAGACTGGATAAACAATCTGAAACTTCCCCCCACAACCACCAATGGAAAAAAAAAAAAAAAAAAAAAAAGGTTTTATTGAAATGTTTGCATGGGAAATGTAAAATCAAGAATCCATTTCAAGTCACTATTTAATATTTTCCTCTATCTGGACTCTTCCATACTTTGAGGAAATTAAATTATAACTGTGAGTTTGCACACTTCACACTCTGACTTCTGTTTCCCTACTTCACAAGGCTTTCCTTCATAAACTGCTCTTTGTCCCTTTATGACATAGTTAGATCCAGGAGTGCAGCCAAATAATTCTTAACTTACTCTCTGAAAACAAAAAGTTTTAGGATAAAAACAGCTGTCAGAGTAATAGAACTTCCTACAGAAGAAAGTCCCTTTTGCCATGGGCTTCACTACCCATATTACATTCTGCAGTATTCTGTCCCCTGCCTGCTCCAGGCCACCTGAGGTTACACCAGTCACTTCTCCTGCACTTTGATTTTTGTTCCACTGGCAAAGACAACTTTGCTATATTGTGATGCTCTGAAAATGTCAGAAACATCTTTAATGTTTTCAAGAAAAGTCATGCTCCAGAAGTGAGTTTATCCTTACTGGTTTTGATTCACTTGGAAGATGGTCTCACTGTGCTGCACTGCTCAACAGCCAAGATACCAAAGCCGTGCTGTGTTACATGAACAGTTGCTACAACTAATGCAAGAATATGTCAAAGCCTGTAAAGAAGAGAAAATAAATCAATTAATGGTGCCAAGAGATCACTACAGTAAGACATAATGATCTCTGGGAAGTGGTTGATGTTACAACATGCCAGAATAACATCCTACAATGACTAGGAACTGGAAACAAAACTGACTTTCATTCCAGGATATTTGCAGTGCTTTATTAGGAGCCTAGGATTTTTCTTAAGGAAGACAACAGAGTGTGCTTGATTAGCAGCTTAAAACCTGCATGTGCATTATGAATAGTCCCTGGAAAACACACCAGGGTTAATTTGACTGAATACATGTGACTAGACTGAGGCTTATAAATCTGTACCTGAGATAGTCACTATTTACCATTATTGCAAATCCCTGAGAGAAATAGGCACTCTCTCTCACACTAAAAGAATCAATTGGAACAGATCAGATAAATCACACTACATCAATGACATTTTCTCTCTATGGACTCTAAAAACCAATTGCAGGACCTAATTAAATCCTCTTCCTTTTTCCCATTACATCTTTTCCCATAAAAGAAGACACTGGTTGCTTAACTTAAACCCCTGTTTAGTACCAAACAGTTGGTGGACTGGTACAGATGCCATCCAAGTCAGTCTTCTTTATGCCACCTGCAGCAGTGCAAGTCGTTGTGGTGATGAATACAGAGAGCATCAATAATCCAGTTTACAAAACAGAGTAAGAGTATATTCAGTGTCATCTTGAATATGCCAGTGTCCTCTAAAGAGTATGTTTTTGATTCCACTTGAAAATCTCCTTGGAAATGAGATTGAGGAGGCAGCAATGCAGAATGTAACGGAGCTGCAGCAATGTAAAGGAATCTGCTGGTAGAAACCAATCCATGCCTGTAGTAGGAACCAAAGTTGTTTTGTGGAAACAGTCAAGGTCAAGGCTATATAAATGAAAGAAGCAACATAATTTGTTAAACACCCTGTCTTGCTTGCTTCATCTGTATCTGGCTGCAGTCAGCAAGAGAGGCAAACTGATGGATAGATGCAGTTATCCTGTGACTGCAGCCTGACAAGGAGCTTTAAGTTACCTTAATTCATGTAATTGCAGACTTGTGGCAACAAAGGTGTAACTACAAAAAACAAACCACAAATGCTGTTTTCAGATGACATTCTTGCTCTTAATTTCACTGACATACTTTGCATAGATTGTTATTAACCTATATCTTCTAAAATTGCAGGTTCACAACCACATAAGCTACAGTAACTTTAATTCCAAAGAAGTGTCAATAGGTTGCTGAGTCTGAATGAAAGGTAGTTTTTCCACTGAATTAATAGATGCTGGGCTATATCCTAAATCTGCAGTGACTGGCCATACAAACTCTGCTGGTGTCAAAGATCTTCAGGGAAAATTTCTAAGTTTGAAGTAGTAAATTATTATGTAACATCACCTGAACTTTAAAGTCTGTTGCAGAGATGATTGATACTATTCAAACCATTTTCTTTCTAAAATTGAGGTTTTGACTAAGTCAAAGTTATCTTCAAATTTTAAACTGAATATGCTAAATGGTTTAAGCCAAAAAAAAAGATATTATTGATTTCACTGTATTGGTAAGGCAAAAGTTTGCTACATAGTCGGAGGAAAGCTAAACCAGAATGCAGGAAAACTGTGTTTAAGTCCTTTTTCAGGACAGGTATTTAGGTACAGCTTCCAAAATGAGATCACAGCTTATTCCGGCTCACCATAGTGAGCTCCCATAGTATTCAACCTGTAAAAAAATATACATATTAACTGGAACCAAGAGGATGCCTCTGTAGCTTGCTCAGAATCAACCCTTTCTTGGTGAGCAAGAGGGGAGACTGAATATGGGGGAGTTCTTTTGCTTGTCTTTGTTTTTCAGGGTATTTTCTGCTACCACAAAGCCCATTAGTATGGAGAGATTCCATATGGTTACAGGATTGTTGCTTGTCTTAGAAGAAAAATATATAGTAGATAAGAACATAAAAGAGACAATTTTCTGGTTCTAGACTTCTCTAAACAGAACAGATGGCATCATTTTATGCCATTGTGACCTTGCTGTCATGCAGACACTCACTATCACTCATTGCCAGAGACAGGAAAAAAGAACAGACCAGAGCTTTAGGTTGATGGGGAATGATTGTTTTCAACCATCTTCAGAGGATACCTGTTGACCCTTAAACTGCCTCTAAACCCAGATTTAGTAAATGCACAGTAGGATGTGTGTGCATGCACAGAAATTCACACAACTCAACCTGGTGGCATAAAAAATTTGGTATTATTTTGTACCTACTGGATTTTGGAATTCTTGCTCTGAAGCCTAAAGCAGAAGGTCTCTGCGGCTGTGCAAGACAGTTCAGCTTTTTACTCTTTCTTTGAAAGCTGAAGTGTCCATTGGTACTTTTTTATTCTCTGTGGATTCAGTGATTTAAAAAGTCTTCTAAATTCGAGTATTGAAAGATCTAAACACTTTTGTTCATGTCCTAATTTCTGTGTGGCTCTGCTAGAGCATTGAAAAAACATTCGCAAAATGTATAAAGTCTTTTTCAGGCTGATGATTACAACCATTTCTAGTTTAGGGATTTCCATTCCACCTTATATGCCCGGAACAGCTCTGGATGAAATACAGACATAACTTATTGTGTTCCAGGCAGATCATTAGCAGCAAAAAAGGGACCTTGACCACGGTATCCAAAACCATCAGTCCCCATTCTTCTGTCTTAAAAGCCTTTGAAGTCTGTTGCCTTTCTCTCTGATCCTCTCTGTGAGCAAGCAGCCACAAGAGGGAGGTGGTGCATCACCCCAGGTAGGGGTAGATGTGCAATTAATAGGAGGATGGATTAAAACTGGGCCTTTGGGAGGGGACATGTAGAAGTTTCAGAGAAGGAATTCATCTACATCCATCAGTTCTTCATGAAAATGGCGATGTTTTCCACAAGGAAACTGCTTTGCAAACAGCAGCTCATCTAATTCTTAAAACAGTCAAGACAAGGTTGTAGGGAAATAATGCGAGTAATTTAAGTATTTGACCGAATAAAGTCAGCTATAAGGCCTACAAGCAGAAACTCTGGGCCTTAAACCTCTGTACTTATTTTTCTTTTTGCCTTTTTTTTTAGGTTTTTTTTTTTTTCATGAGATTCATTTGATGATGGGGAAAAAAAAAAAAAAAGACATTACAGAGTTGTCCATGGTTTTGAACAAAGTAATTCAGAAAGACAAGTGACTGATTACAACCATGCAGTACCCTGAACCTTGGCTGTGATTAAGACCTGAGGGAAGTTCTGCCCCTCTCCACTTTGCACTGAACTTGTTGGCTGTGCTAAAAATCTCGCATTTCCTTCTGACACGAGTGTGAGACGCCAGGGGCAATGGAGAGGAGGTGATGGTGTTTATGGAAAAGATGCAAGGAGTACGCAAAGTGGTTGCTGGTGCTCATATGACCAGCAATTTAACACATCTTTCTAGCAAATCATCCAAAAGTCTGAAGTAATTCCCTCACAGCCTTGTAGAAGGAACCCATTAACCAAATGCTCTCCTCAGCAGAAGGCTGTGACCTTGGCTGTAGTTAAAGTTTATTTAAAAAGCAGAAGGAAGCAAAATCTGTTTGTTTTGTTTGTTTGTTTGGTCTTTTTGTTGATTTTTGCTTGTTTGTTTTTTGAGGGGAGTTGTTTTGTGGTTTTGTTTTACTTACCTGCAGAAGTCTTGGGTTTGAGGGTGATTTCCTTCGGGGATTCATTAAAAACTCCTCGTTAAAATGTTCCCTGTGCTCAGTGAACTGCAGCAGGCAAATACAGGACCACAGACATGACAGAAGCCACACAGTCTGGGAGACAACTTCAATTTTACCAAAGGCAGGGACAAGGAACAAAAAGGTTCAATGAAGGGAAAAGTTATCACATGTAATTAATTAATTTCTGGAATCTGCTTATTATATCTGCTCACACACACTGAGGCAACCATAGGAAGTGAAGATTTTAATGGGAAAAGAGAGAAAGGCCACCTCTTTTTGTTATCAAAGCTGAAAGTCCTCAGCTAATGTCATCTGAGTAAGGAAGGAACAGTGTTTGGGCACAAACTCCTGGGCTGGACTGAGAGGATGAGTCAGTTCTGAGACAGAGAAGAGGTTTCTGGCATTTGGCTACAGGCCTGGTCTTAATCATGTTAGAAAAGTCCTCAGCAATACTGTAGGAAGCCACATTTAATAAAATTCTTATCATTAGGTTGTTTCTTCCAAGTTTAAAGATTCTCTGGATCACGTTTGCATCACATTTTTCCTAATGGAGAGCTAAAGTCACTTTCCAGCAGAAGCAAATGGTATAAAATCAAAACTAAGGTAGAGATAAATGACTTCCCTGATTTCACATATCCAGCACTGGAGATGGTAACAAACCTGACATATTTGCCTATTCAGGCAATGTCTCAATTCCATGAACTGTATTATTTTTAATAGGGAAGGACACACTCTGAATATATATTCTTACTCGGTACTGCCTGGAATCAGTCATTCACACTAAGAACCCAATGGTTTTCACACAGCACAAATGCAAAACAAGAAGTTGATCCCTGTATCTAAGAGTCCACAGCTGAAGCAGATGCATTTTATTTTGGGTATGTTGCAGGAGAGATCAACTGCCCCTTCTTTTTTCCCTGTCCTGAAGGAAAATATCATATATTAAAGGGCAATATATACACCAATATAAGGCATTAATGAACTTTCCATGAAAAAGCCAAAATATTTTATTTTTTTTTCCTCTGTTAAACTGGATTTAGACCTTTTTTTCTTGCATTTTTAGCATCTGCAGCACCATTGCAGATGTTCCTGCTCTCTGGGAAACACAGACAGCAACACACATTTGCAGAAGACAGCTCATCCTAACTGAGATGAAAGTCTAAAATAGTTGGGATGAGGATTTAAATGATTCTCTTTGAGCAGATATTTCACTTTTATACATATCAGAGTCATAGAATGGTTCAGGTTGGGTCATCTAGTTCCAACCCTCCCGTTGTGTGCAGGGCCACCTTCCACATATAAATTTTATTAAATGAAATGACTTTTTCTCTAAGTTCCAGCCTTGAGACATTGGTGTGCTCTTGCATCAGGCAAAGCCAGTTCTTGTACTGCTGATCCCAGCTGTTCCCAGGTTATAGACTTAAATATTACAATATTAAATATTACAATACTAAAAAGAGCCAATAAAAACTTGGAAAGGCAACATTTATTGATGTAGTTTATGGAAAGTAGGAAGCTTTTTACATATTTTCTGTGTTTTTCAAGCTTTACTGTTCATGGATTTTATTTTTTTCTTAGATGCTTTGAAATCTAGAAATCATCTGGCTATCTATTTATATCAGTAGTTATAGAAAAAAGGCAGAGAAGCTTGTAAATTAACATGACTTTAGATTTCAAGGTTTTAGGGAAAAATACTAGAGTGTCTACTGGATTTTGAGCAAGGACAATATAACACTATGTAATGAGAGGGATGTTGAAATGACCTCAGTTTTTTTATTTTCTGTGTAAACCCAAAAGTAATCAATGACCCACCCACAGACACAGAACATGTGTCAAGCTCTTCATTCCAGCTGTGCTGTCATTTTGGTATTGTTCAGAAGGTCCTGATCCTGCCAACAAACTCCCTTTTTGCAGACATCTGCATTCCTGCAACATTTCTGCCAAACTCAGAGTCTCTCAGCAGGCACAAAAGGAGCTGACCTTGCACACTGAATACAACTGAAGGTTAGATGGGAGAGGAACACTGCCAGCCTGTCCTAGCAGTGACTTGCAAAAGGCACTTTTTATGACATCTAATATTTTTTCTAATGTGAAACAAAATTTTTTAATTATTTTATTTTAGTGTCATTTGCATGGAGAACATCCTGCAGCAAGCACTGCTGTGAAGCCACTTGCAGCTATGGGCTGCAGATTTCGTGTAGGCAAATGCGCATGATGACAGTGTTACCTGAAACAGGTAGGCTAAAGAACCCTTCTACCAAGACCAAAAGAAAAGACCTTTACTCATTGCAACCAAAATAAACCAATGCAGCTATCATGACCATATTAGGAGAAAGGGAACTATTAGATCACCCCTCTGCCTTTGCTGTATTTTCTCTGAAACTTGATATATTTCTCACTTTTGCTCGGTCTCAGTTTAATTTTCCAACATGATGGGACTCATTCTACTCTACGTTGTCCCCACTGTCACAGTTTCTTTAGAAAGCCACTGCATAGGTCAAGAAGAGATTTTTTCTGTCAGGTTGATGTGTCCTTCAAATAAAAAAATGCCAGTCTTATTGTATTTGACTCACTCCCTTTCTTTTTTCCCCTCCAAGGATTAAGTGTCAAAGCTGCTTTTAGGAATAAGGATTTAGGTCGTGATCTAAAGGAGAGGTGACTATGGACTTCAACAGATGCTGGATTAAGTCATCATCTTGTACCCATTCCTCCTTATTGCCTGACAGATAAAGTTAATGTGAAATATCCCAGTGAGGCAAAGTTTGCAGGAAGGGGAAAACAGTCTTTCTGTAAGTCCAAACTGAGAACACGTGCTCTAGCAGAACAGGAAAAAGACAGAGGTGATGGAATTGAGATTTTCTTTGCCACCAAGACTGATGCTACAGAGATTCACCTAAAGGTAAGTAAGACCTTGTGTGTATGCCTGTTTTCAATTTTCACCAAACCATGAGAAACAAAGGGAAGAAAGTGATGGGAAAAGCCTAAGGACCAGCAGGGAAGGGAAAGTATCCATCATGGGGAGAGCCAAGCTGGGTTCTGCTGTGCGTTGCAGTCACTGAGGTGGGTAGGTGAGTTGACAGTCTCCTGGGCTCTGCTCTCAGGTAGCTCAGCTTTGACATGATGGATGGCCAGGCTGCTCAGCAAGGTCAAAAGAAATCTCCACAGCACAGATGGGAAAAGTGCTGTGAGACTGTTTTGTTATAGGGGAAAAAAAAAAAAAAGGAGTCACACGGGGAGAAAAGAATGATTTATCCAGGTGAGAAATATTTCTGCAGCATGATTTCTTATAATTGGCCTGAGGTGTGCTGCCAAACTTTGGAAGCAATAGAAGAAGAAAGGCTATTCCCCAAGCCTGCAACCTCTGAGGGCTGGGTCCTGAACACCTTTGTGCTTGGCAATATATTACAACGGGCTGGGAGCTCACTAGAGCCAAAGGGACACCAGGACCAAGACATCAGTCGTGTGTTTGACCTTTTCTGGTCGTGCTGTCTCCCTCAGGCAAACTGTAGGTTTTAAGGGTTGAAGACTTTTGTCTTTGTGGAACTTGGTTTGTTATATTGCCTGAGGAGACAGATAATGGTCAGTCTGTGTGGAAGAGGAGGGAGTGATAGAGAGGAAAGAGGAATGGCATGTGGAACATTCCTACTGAGTTTTAAGAAACACTCCCGGGGACTCCTTTCCCAAACTAAGCCCTTCAGTTTCAGGTGGATCACACTCCACCTGAAACAGGTGGAGTATTAAACAAGTTCCCAGGATGGTGGGAAGCTGGATGTGGCTGCCTATCCCTTCCTATCTTCTCTCCTAGATTTCTAAATCTAAGAAAGCTTTCTTTCCTGTCATCAAGTCCATATAGCCAGAGCAGGGAAGACATATCTAAATAAGTGTGATTGCAAGGAGAGAGAATAAAATATTAGTTTAGATTTATAGCCAAAAATCTCTCCTCACTCTTTGGAAGGAGGGCAATAAAGAAGATTGCACACTTCATTTTAAAAATGGTTAATGAAGATCAGGATGATCATAGTCATGTGGACTACTCCAAGAGGCAGAAAATGAAGAATAACTTTGAGTTCAACTTCTTCCACAGTTTCAAACAAAAGTATGCATGTGGCTAATTATACACAGAATTGAAATTATTCCCAGCCTCCTTTCCTCCCTTTCCCTAAATTGTGGCAGTATATTTGTGGCTCTCCAGTACTCTACAACATCTGAGACATGTGAGGTAATGCTCTTCTAGGTCAGTCATCTCCATGACTGAAAGAAGGCCGAAAGAGCAGAAAGGAAAAGATATGAGACACACCAAACCCACAAAAAATTCATTTGTATATGGAAAAATATTAAGACCATATGAATATTTTAAGAGCTGCGAAACATAAGACCTGCAATTTGTTTGTATCATAATAAGCTATATCTCAGCTTGTATTTAAAGAACTAAATGGCCACCTGACCTTCAAAAATGCTCAAGACTCAGTGGTAATAATAGTATTCACTAATAGTATTCATTAATATGATACAGTATATTCATCAATAGTATTCACTTCTTTCAGTTTTCTATGGAATTACTCAGCACTAAAAAGAAAAATACAATAAAAAATCACATACAAATGCACAAATTAAAAATGAAGTGTGTTACCATAGTGCTACCATGATCTGCTTCTGTTTTCTGAATCTTTCTTTTCTCACTCGCTTCCTTCAGAGTACCTCTCAATTTCTAACATTTGTTCCTGACAGTTATTCTTGAAAAATGCTTTCAGGGTTAGGGATTGGGATCGCTGTGTGTCTGTGGTGATTGTAAAGGTAATTAAAAACAATATACTCCGTCCCAGTAAAAAAATAAAAAAATAAAAAATAAAAAAAAAAAGTGCCCTACATTTCTACATGAAAAAAAATAAAAAGGAAAGATTAAATTGCAGTTTGTAGACTGTGGTTCCAGCTGGTCTCTGCAGTCTGTTTTTTACTTTCAGATGCTTGCTCTAGGCCTGTGACAGTCACATCTCATTATATCCTTGCACCAGTGGCCATCAGGGGCAGAGACCACTCAAACAATTCTGGTCGGTGGCTAATTATTGCCACAAGGAACCCCCAGTTCTTGTAACCTCTGCCTCTTGTACAGGATTTATTTTGCTGTAGCTGCACCAAATAGACCTTGAGAAGGATGAAAAAAAGGCCTGTTCATATTTTACACAAAGAAAAAGTTTTCCAAGTGTGGGTCCAGACCCAAGGGTATGAGCATGGCCCCACATAGTGGGGGTGGTTGTTAGAGGTATTGAAATATCCTGAAGTCCTTGCATTGCTGTCTAAGGCAAAGATAAAAGATGATGTTTACGTTTCCACCACCAGCCTGCCTCAGTGCTGAAATATCTGGACAGTGAACAAGGTTTATCAGGAGCTGTTCTGGTTTCCCAGGTTGTCTTGCTGAGCAAAGTCAAGCAAGCCACAATTAACTGCCTGATTATAAATTAGGTACTGTCACACCCACCCTACAGGGGAGTGTCCAGAACAGTTCCCATTAGAAAAGACCATCAGGATCCTCGGAAAAAAGTGATCATTTCTGGGCCAAGTGTGGGTGGGAATAGTAACAGGCAGGAGCATGGATGGCTGAGTTTGAAGCCACATGGGTCTGACAATAGAGGAAAGCAAACTTCAGGGAGTTCAGGGCTGGAGTTTGGGGCCAGTTTTCCTCAAGCAGCATAACCACAGTATGTGTTTTCTACTTTTCATTGTTCTTTCCTTCCCCCTCTCACTCTTCTCTTTCTTCCCTTCTATATCACCAGTTCATCTCTCAGTTAAACTGTACAAACACTCCCTGTTCAAACTCATATGCAATTCTTTTTAATCCATGGCTCATAAGAGTCAAAAACTATAAATTTATCCAATGAGGTGTTTACAATGATGGGGAAAGTGCAGTTGTTCCATATAGCTGGTTTTGTACATTGATTCTGAGACTCGGCATAGTGTGTCAATGGAAGAATGAAAGAAAATAGCTAGGAAGAAAATGTCTATTTTTTCCACTATAAACTAAAGTAGGTTCATGTAGTGAAATGAGAAACTGAATGGCTGAAAACGAAAAAAATGTAACATCATTTTGGTCATCCTGTGGAATTTCTTGTCACAGAATTGTGGAGATGTGAAGGAGTCACAGAGACCTAAGAAGTTAATGGACTCTGTAATGCAAGAAAAATCTGTCTGTGGTTGTGACAGCTCTTCTGGGTCCCAAAATCCATGAGATGCAGATGCCTGGATCTTGGGAACAGGTTCTGGCAAAGCATTACCACATTTGTTCTGTTCTTTTAGTCTTTTTTTTAAGGATGTACCATGGGCAATGGCCAAAGACAAGATCCTGAGCTATGGGAGAGGTGCTCTGATCCCACACAGCTTTTATTAGGGGAAAATCTCACTGTTTTGAATAGGGCAGATGTTTTCCAGGGAAGAAAGAAGGCAAATTCTCTCTCTTGCTGTGGTGTATCCTGAACTGGCATTTCCTAGGCAAAGGGTGAATCTTTTATGTATTCTGTGCAGATCTCTGAGTTTGTTCTTTGGTTGCAAATGCAGTAAAAATTTACCTTAGAAAAAAGTTAATTTGTCAGCTATTCTTCAGATAGTTCAAATTTTTCTACAGAAAAAAAAAATCTGAAATAAAATATTTCAAATTAGAACAGTGTGGAACTCGTTTTTCATATTCTGGCCCAAAATTTATTACAATATATAGATTTTCACTGCTAGGTTTTGATTGCATTTATATTCTATTCCTTTAGTCTGATTTACTTCCCAGGTGGCATTAGTCAACCCCAATTTGTGCTTTACATTGTGACTCAGGCTAAAGCAAACCAGTAATTAAATGCAAATATACCCCCAGCTGCAGTGCAGTGGAAGAGCAGCCCTTCAAGGAGCTGCCCTCATGGCCAATAGCACTGTCAGTGTTCTGCAGGGAAAAATCTCACTCTAGCAAGTGGAATTCCTGCTCCAGCATGTGATGCAATAACTGCTCTGACCTCAGTGCTTGGTCTAAAATAATGGTGTTCCCCAAAGCCTTGGAGTTAACTATCCTTGAAGGCATTTTTGAATCTAAGTTTAATTCTGAAGCTTTGGTGAGACACAGCACCACTCTATTCCTGAATAAAACCTGGAATGGGAATCAAATTTGTCAGCGAGGCATCCAAAACTCACTAGGTAACCTATAGGTTTTACCTGCAGGTATAAAAAAAAAGGCCTGATTTGGGTAGTGAATAAAAGCCATAGGTCAATAAATAATAATCCACATATCAAAACACATTTTAGTTCTGGGCTTAAATTCTGTGTATTCAACAGCCTGTAATATGCCCTGGTTTGCTGACAAAGGACAAAATGCCAAAGGCATCACTGGACTGTAATCACACAAAGTGATGAAAGAAAAGAAAACCCACCTGGGGAGAGAGATGTCCCTTTGCAAGTAAAAGGGCAGTGACAGCCATGAAGAGTAAGAACAAGACAAGGATAAATGCTTATCTAGTCCAAGTGCAGAGGACATACAAGGAAGAAAGCTAACACAGAAATACAAGAAGCAGGGGTATCCTTCCAGCTCTCAATGGGGGAATGGTTCAGAAAGTATCATAGTGAAGAAAAACACATAAAACAGACCAATTTGTTTTAAAATGTATTATGGGGACATTTCTAATACAGGAATAACAGCATGTTGATATAAACAAACAAACAAACAAAACCAAACAAATAAAAAACCAACCAAACAAAAACAAAACCAAAAAAACAGGAACATACTTTAGTCGGATTTTCTTCCTAATATTGTTTTCAAGACAAGTTTGGAAAAGAAAAATGAAATTATTTTAAACTCCTTTCCAGCTTGGGGAGAGGCACGTGCACTGAAAGCTCACATCTGTGCACTCCAAGGGCTGCCACAATCTGTGGCACTTCAAACAAAGGGATGTGAGAGGTCAAAACCTGCCAAAGGCCAGAAGCTGTGCTACCTGATGGAAAGCCAAATAGACTCCATCTATGGGACTGCAATGAAAATCTGTTCTGTTTCTGTTCCTTATCTCTCCAGTGACTGGAATATCTCTTCTCTGTTTTGTTTTTCACACATAATACAGCATATAATATCTCCATGATCTACACTGAGACGTACAGGTCACTTATCTGGGCCTGGGACTCAGGAATCTCTTAATTCTAAACCTAAAGAACAAAATAACATCCCTTATTCAACTATTTGTCTTTTGTCTTATGCCTTTTGCAGCAAAAGCAGACAAGCCAAAATAAAGAGAAATTGCTTCTTTAGATTTGGAGTGATAAATAAACTGAGTGTTGGAGTGGTGGGGCTTGCAACCAAACTGGCATCTTCTCATAGCTCAAAACTATTTCCATGGAGAATTAATGAGATTTTTAGCATGATAAAGACAGAAGTATTCTCATTTTGCAATCACATATTTCTGATAATGTCTCAGTCTTATTTTATTTTTATTTCCATTCAAAAAGACTTTATTGAATTATCTTTCAAAAGAGGGGCATTAACTTTGGTAAATAAGAAACTGGAAATGTTTCCAAGGCTCAGACAGAGAGACCATTAGGAATGCTTACAGGGGCCTCCTGTGCAGTCTGGAGAATTTTAATCCTTATCTAAATTGTTTGCAAATTGACAAGGGTATCTTGACATTTGGTGTAAGGACCTGGCCACAGCTTAGATAATGACTGCTGCATTATTTCCTTTCTTAATTGAAATTTAATTGAATACTGTGCTGATAAAGCACCCAATTGATTATTTGCTTCTTACTTTTGTGCCATGGGCGCACGTGCTCTGAGATTCCCTGGCTCGCTGAGCATTTCTCTTGGCCAACAGAGCCAGTGGGACATTTTGCTTTAACTTTTTTCTAATCCATTTGAATCACCTCTCCAGAAGCCTGTGCACCATTTATTCTCTATTTGTTGTTGTTGTTTTCTCTGTTTTTTTTTTTTTCTTGTTTTCAAATATTATAAGTAGGAAAAGAGTGTAGCCGCCTTGTCAGGGAAGCAGTGAGAACTTAAGGATGTCTGTTCCATTTTCTTCATGGTCTAAATCAGTTATTTGGGGCCAAGAATAGAAAGAGACTCCTCTACAGTGGTGGATTTGAAGGTATTTAGCCCCTAAAGTCTTTAGTGAGCTGGCAAAGGTCCCCCAGGTGAAACACAGATAGAGAAAGAGACCTCTCAGCAGTGCCTTTCAGCAGTTCAGACAATGAGTGACTGTGCATGTCTTACATGGCATACATATTCACCATGGCCAAATTATCAGTTTGCCTAAATAAGATACAGAAAAAGGCAATAAAATGGCTGGATGCACATAGTGCTTTCCAAGATAAGAAATTAAATAGATTAGAATGACTCATTAA
>VXAU01002298.1:103430-180936 GCA_013399695.1 Formicarius rufipectus | reverse complement strand
AAAAAAAGAGAGAGAGAGAGAGAGACTTGAAGTTTATAAAAGTATGAACAACATGAAAGAAAAATGAATAGGGAAATATCAATTCATTTACACAGACGAGTGCCCAGAGACATGAACAAAAAAACAAGTTTTAAATAAATTAACACAAAAAATGTAGAAATAATTGCCACAGATTGGTACAGAGGCCAAAATATAGATTAATAGTTAAAAAAGAAGAGCAAAAAGCCAGGAAGGAAGGTCCTTCAGGGCCTATTAAGCATGAATATTTGGATTCAACATCTGTTACAGAAAACCTTAGCCAACAGATTGCCAAAATCTGGGAGTCTTCACTGAGGGCATATTTTGTTGAGAATATCCCTGGATATAAGTATTTTTACTTTTAATTTAGATATTGAATTCCCTTCTTTGTCAAGATCCTCAGCATCAAAAGCTGGCAAACCATCTCCTTGCAGATAAGGTACAGGAACACAAGGCAGTTCTGGTGGAGATGTTTCTTATGATCTCAGTGGGGAGATGGCTTCTACAAAATTCATGGGTTTTACAAGAGCAAACACAAGTTAATTAAAGGCTGCTCCCAGTTATTTGTTAGGTTTGATCTGAATGTATTATAAGGTTTTTCATTTCTTGTTGCCTGTTAGTTCTGTCACATTCCTTTCAAAAACTCACCCTGTGACCACAATAACTCTCCTAAAGAGGATTATTTAGCGCATGGAGGTGTCACAACAACATTTTGCTGGCATCGTCCATCCTGTGAGGATCCAAGCACCCACATTTCCTGGCTCACTACCCAAGTGGCTGGGAAACTGGTGAACACCAGCTGCAACACAAATCCTCTGGGAGCACTGAAATTTTTCAAAATCAGAGAGAGTCTGTAATTTATCTCTAAATCAAGTTCTAGCTTACTATCTGATGAGTGAGTTAAAATAAATCGGTTCTGAGTTATACAGTGGAATCAAGAAGTGTCCTTGAGCAGCATAAAGTAGAGGTAGAAATCTAAGAATCTGATCTAGATTTAGATTATATCTTAGTAAAAAATTCTTCATTGTGAGGATGGTGAGACCCTGGCACAGGTTGGGCAGAGAAGCTGTGGCTGCCCATCCCTGGAAGTGTCCAAGGTCAGGTTGGATGGGGCTTGGAGCAACCTGGGCTGGTGGGAGGTGTCCCTGCACATGGCAGGGGGTGGAACTGAATGACCTTTAATGTCCCTTCTAACCCAAACCATTTTGTGATTCTATGATCTCATCACATAATACAAACCAACATATAAATCCAGTTCTTCTCATCCTTACTTAGTTACTGTTTTCTCCTTTTCTCTCACACCCCAGTAAAGTGTATCTTACTTAACCACAGTGTGACTATTGTTTTCTTCAATGTCTTTTCTGCACAATAGAGGGAATCTTTAAAATTTTCAATAACATAAACTCTCAAGGAGGGTAATAATGTAAGACAATAATGGAAGACAATAATGCAGCCAAAAGGCCAGAGCCTAATTTACTTGTAACTGTATTTTCTTGACTGTACATAGCACTTCTCTGATTGATACCAGCTGATAGTTTTACCCTTCTTACTTGGACATAAAAAGAGGTAATGGAAATACTGAACTCAAACCCTGATCAGACAGTGGAACAATTTGCTTAATGGGCTAATTAAGGCCTTACTGTGACCTTCCTGGAAAGCTGGTCTGTGTTTATAATTAAAGGATGCACAGATGTGTCTTGATGAGTGCAATGAACTGAACTAAATAAATCAGGAGTACCAGCTCTGCTAAAATGTGGCTACTCAGACTATGTGTGCCTATACATATGTGTGTGTGTGCTCTCCACCAGCATTGCCTCATCAGACACCTTGTTCTTACAACCTCCACCTTCTTACTGCCCATGTTTCATTGCATCCCTCTCTTCATGCAGCACGGAATACTTCGACTTGATAGTTGCCATGAAACCAATTTTTGCTTCTTTTCAACTAGATCCAGGTTGCCATGTGGCTTCTTGCCATGAGCTCCTCAGCTGGATGCCATGGCTCCTTCAGGAGGGGTACAGTATCCATATAGCTGAGGCACTCCAAAGCACACACCAGGATTTTCTAGGGCTGTGTTAGCCCCTCTTTCATATTTGTGGTAAGTGTTGGATGTGTTGACTTCTATTCCTTCACACTTCTTGATTATTTCACTCAGTGCTTGCACGAGGATTGATTTTCATCTCTACTGCATTGCATACCAAATGCAAACCATTCTGCAAAGGAGGAGGGGGAAAAGATCTTAAAAATGAAAAAGGCATCTGGGTATGAGCACTGTGGACAAACAAGTGAAAAAGAAGTGTATCATTTTATTGGCTGTCCTCCCTAGTGACTAACATTCTTTCCTGATCTAAGTTCTTTAGAATTGGGTTGTTTAAAAGGCTTTGAGAAGTTGAATCCATGGGGATCTTATTAATGCAGAGCTGTTTTACTTTTATATCAAGAAGCATCATAAACTTAGACACGGTCTATAGTTATATTTGTGATACAGTGGTTTTCTATCATCTCATTAGTCCAGAATGACTGGGATTTATTTCCTTTTATTTAACAGTTTGTATATACATTTCTTGTTTAAGAGTTTGAATGCAGCCCTGTGAGATAGCCTGTGTGTCACAGATGCTGTGTGGAGCAAAGTCTGGGAACTCATCACTTACAGAGACACAGAAGTTGGAACCCAAGTATACCAGGATAACAGGATTCAACTCATGGACAGGCTGAGAATATTAAAAAGAAGGAGGAAATCACTAATTTAGAAAAATGACAGCAGTCTTAACAACACTCTGTCTTTCAGTGTGGTTTGTTTGCTGTGTTTTGCATTTCTTATGGCTTTATGAACATAAACCAATGACTGCAATTATGTGTCAGTTAGGGAAGTTCTGAGGTGTAAGTTCACTTATGCATAATTCCTCATGGACATGTCCTTTTACTAAAAAAAAAAAAGATTCTTGCCTGTACCAAAGATACTACAGCCAAAATAAATATGTTATTTTCTGATGACTGATGATGGCATTTATATGCTTTTATATATATATATATATATATATATGTATATATATATATATACACACTCTCTCTTCAAAATACCTCACATACAATAAAGCACCATAATCCTATCAATATGTGTTAAAATTTGAAGTTTGTTTCCAATTTTCATTCCTTTTTTCTTCTGTCCCAACCAAGGTAATATTGTGTGTGACATTCAGAACACAACTGAAATACCTCTGGCTCATCTTCCTGAGTGTGTGAGCACGAAGGAAAAGAAATCCTTACTAAAGGGCAGAACATGCTTCAGTGATGTCCAACGATGCCAGGGCAGCAGGCACAGCAAACCTGGCTGCCACCAGCAGCTTGGCCACACCTAACGAGCAGAACTGCAGCTGGGACTATTCCTTTGTTTGACACCCAACAGCCTGAGATATTCCAGGCAGGATTTTTACTCCTAGCTGAATTCCAAAAACAGTCATCCATGGGGATGAGTTCTTCCCCTATCTCTGTTGATGTTAATATTTTAACAAGATATGACTTTCTCAACAATCTCCTGATTAAAGAAACAAATACACAAAAGAGTGAAGAGCTTGCCTGTCCTGATTTAGGCAGCTGCTCTCAGGGAAAGCCAATGTGCTCTGCAGTTCCTCCCCATGTCCCAGGCAGCTTCCCCTCAGAGCCCTGTATCAGCATTGATGAGAAACAGCAGGTCTGCAGGTGACTCAGCACAGACACAGCCTGAATTTTTTCTCTCTAAGTACTTTCCTGACTCTCCAAGGAACCTGGGCTGGCTTAGCGTTTAACTTTGTTCCTTCTAAATACCTGCCGGCTCGCAGGGATGACTCCAGCTTTGCACGTTCGGCTCTACAGCCTCAGGGGGAATGAGATCAAACACATCCTTATCCATGGCATTTCCCACTGGGGAGATGGTTTCCCACTCAGCAACAGAGGTGTGGCATCACCCTGGAGAGGTGCTGAGCATGGAATAGGAAGGGAGCCTTGGTGACAAGGAGGAGTTGTTCATGGAGCGATAATGCCTGTTTTGGGGGGTCTGAATTAGGTGTTCTGATTCTGTCTGTGAAACTCTCGGAAACCTTGAGGGAAGTAAAAAAAACAAAAACAAAAAACAAAACAAAACAAAACAAAAACAAACAAAACCACAAAAACACAAAACAAAAAACCAACCAACCAACCAAACAAATAAAACAAAAACAAAACAAAACAAAACCAAAAACAAACAAAAAACCAAAACACCAACAAACAAAACAAAACAACCAAGAAACCAAAGCAACAAAGCCACAGTGCACCTTGCATCTTGCCAGCATGAGATTTGGTGCAATCACAGCCTGGAAAAGAAAAAAGTCCAAGGCTGTGGAAATCACGCCATTATTATGACATAGTGGTTGAGATTTCTAAAAGTTATGTTGCCCTGTTACTATGACAACTACTTCTGAACCTTCCATTACCAGATGGATCATGTTAAAAAAAAATAAACTTATAGAAAGGAGTCTACCATTAATTTTCTCCTTTTTTATCTCTGGATATTATGCAAAGTGTTATAAATATTTATAAGTATTTAACTTAATCAGCAATGTCTATGAAACTGATTATTCTATTAGCAGGAGCATTCAGGTACCAGGCCTGAATGGGAAGAATCAGTTTGTGAACCAGGCTGGGAGCAGAAGAGTATGGAGGAGGGAAAAATACTTCAATGTTGCCACAGTGATAAGGGATGTTTGGTTGATAACTTAAAATCCAGAAGCCTTTCCTTCTACAAGAAAAACAATTTCCCTAGTGTTATTTTTCTTTTATTGTACTGTGCAGGCAGTCTATATTGCCTGAAGATTGCTGTTAGAATAAACATAACTGGAAAAGGAGAGTATTTGCAAATAACAGTAATAAAAATTAAAATAAAAATATAGAATATTAAGTATATATTATAAATTCTAATTTTATATTATATTTTATAAAATTCAAAAATTAAAACAAGGCATCCAAAATTAATCATGAACTAAATAAATGGTATTTTGTACCTTTGCAAAAGACCAAATATTAACCGGATGTCAAGTGATGCAATGATTATGTGTCATCCATCTGCCCAGGTAAGTATTTAGGATTAATGGGCAAAATTTATACCTTAAGACCAATTCGTTACATGCTTACACATAATCATGGTATCTACAACCTAAGCAGGACTTGACCTACAGCTGTTTTAGTCAGTTGACAGGTTCCCAACAAACTCTTGGAGCAATTATTGGCAGTTTCACCATGTCAGGTTCTCTGAAGGGTGTGGGTCAAAACCACTGTTATGAATTTTGAGATTTCTTATTTTTCCTTTTGAAGCCTGAACTTTCATATCTGTCAGACCTCATCTGAGACATCCAGATATCTCTTCTGGTCATCTGATAAAGATTTGAATTGTATGATAAGCACACTAGTCATTTGATAAGTATCCTCTGGTACTGTTTCTATCCCTGCTGCTTTGCACGAGGTGTTGCTTATCCATGCATGAAGCACTTCCTCACCACTGAGGAGGAATAACTCCTTCACAGAATGCCATAAAATCTTTGCATGTTGGGGTATATCTGGCAACAACCCAGCTTTTCCTTGAATTTCCCTCTCCAGATCATTATGATATAGTTGCCCTATTATTTAATATTCTCTTGCTTAATGTAGTTTGTCATCAACACTGTCTCTAAAATGCAGGAGGAGAAGATAATCCTGTCCCTGAAGTGCAGCAGTTGTGGGAAGGTTCCTGCATCTCTGTACTACACTAAAACTCCTATTTCAATAAAATATAATGCAGTTCAGAGGAGGTTAAGAGGATGAATTTCAAATGAAAAGTAATTTCCACATCAAAGACTTCTCTTAATATAAAACCCTATTTAAAATGCATCTAAGTGTAGCTGTTGTTTAGTTCATTGTACTGCAAAGTATTTATATGCAGCCTATCAATTAGAAGCTCTCACTGCAAATATCTGTATGTGATTGATACTGTGCTTGAAGAGGTAGAAAAATTAGAGGTTAACACTTGTCATTTGCACTCACAAGTCTATAGTCCATGTTTAGTAGGTGAAATATATATTTCAGTTGACTTCCAGAATAAAATGCAGTTGTTGGTTTGTGTTAAATCTTTAAGGACTTAATTACAGTAAATGCAAAATAATAATGAAAAAATGTAGTAAGAAGTAAGCATGTGAAAAAAGCGGCTAAGCTCTAGAAATGAACAGGCAAAACTCCAAGGGGATGTGGGACAAATAAAAAATACAAATTCATAGAATCTTAGAATGTTTTGGGTTGGAAGGAACTTTAAAGGTCATCTAGTTCCAACCGTCCTTGACATATGCAGGGACATCTTCCACTGGACCGTGTTGTTCAGGGATGGGGCATCTGCAGTTTCCCTGGGCAACCTGTTCTAGTTCCTCAGCACCCACCGAGTAAAGAATGTCTTCCTAACATCTAATCTAAATATCTCTTTTAGTTTAAAACTGTTCTCCTTTGTCCTATCACTGCTTGTCCATCTAAAACTTCCTTCCAGAGCACCCCAAGAAACCTTCTTTTCAAATTCCATACAAACAGAGGCAAGGAGATCCTCATCTGGTTTAAACTGGCGATAATCCATTAAACCTGCTGGAACTCTCTCAGGTTCTGTTGGCAGACATCCCACAATAATCCTAAAACATAGTAAAATCTGTACAATTTATCATGATGTTTAGCAAGGAAATGTTACAATACAGAGAGGTGTGGGGTTTGGGGTTTTTTTAAATGCCTTTTTTAAAACTTTTGTTATTTTTAAATAACAAAAAAATGTTCAAAATGAGTCATTACAGAGCATGCATCTTTTTTAACCTTCATCCCGAATTTGGATCTGAATGAGGCTCTCTGTCCTTCAACTCTGTCTTAGTAAAATAAGCAGCACAAAATGCAGGCTGTAGGAGGAGGCCCATGAGCATCTAAACTTCATTAATGCTTGCCATGCTCCAGGGGAACATTTTCATGTGGATGAAATAGTGCTTTCATTTTGCATGGTTCAAAGGATGGCATCATAGGACTGCTCTGAACAGGAGTGGGAAAGGCCACCTTCTCTCAGTGGTTGACATCTTAACCATATTAACCATTGCCCTTAGTCACTGGCTTGTTTTATTTAATGGTATGGACATCCTATTCTTAGAGAATCCCATCAACTGGTGTGAATTTCAGTGTGATTTTCCAGCTTGGAATAAAACCTCACTTGTACCAAGGGGAGACGTGCCTTATACACAAATCATAATTGTGATGTTTTATAATAGGTAATGAACAATTAAAAAAAGATAGTGTCACCCTGACCAGCACTGCCCTTAGGGAAAAAGATATGTCTGCTTTTGTTACTGCAGAACTGAATTAACTTGCAGAGAATGTGATCCTTATCTGTTTCCAGCTGTGATCCTGTATGGGTTTGACAGCAGGGCTTGCCTAGCCAGGACACTCTGTTTATACTTTCCAGAATGCATCTGATATCCAAGGTGCTTTCTATATCTGGTATTCACATATTCTTGCTGAAGTCATTGATTGGCACCAGATGAGGTTGCCTAAAAGTTCATCACCCGTCACAGATGCCAGGACAGCATCACAGGAATGGCTGAGATCAGAAGGGACTGAAGAGTGACGTCTGGTGCTGACACCCCTGATCGAAGCAGGGACAAGAAATCTCTTTTCTCAGGGCTGTTTCCAGTTAATTTTGAGTTTCTGCAACGATGGAGACTCCACAACCACCCTGGCCAACTTGCTGCAGTATTTGATGAACCTCAGAGTAAAAAAAAAAATAAAATTATTGTGTGTTTAAATGGCATTCCTGCACTTTAAATTGTGCTCATTGCATCTTTTTCTGGCTCTGGGCTCCACTGAGAACAGCCTCACCCTGCTTTGTTTATTCTCCCCTCATCAGGTACTGTTAAAACCCCCTGAGGTCTCTCTTCTTCAGACTGGTCAGCCCCAGCTCTCTCAGTGTCTTCTCACATGAAAGGTGCTTCAAGTCCGTATTAATCTTTGCAGCATCTTGAGAAATGCAGTGTTCCTTCCCAGATGGACTTTTCCTGAGGACATTGAGTAGGCAGAAGAGATCAGAGTGTCCTCAGGGAACCACATCCACCAGCTTTGCAAGTAGATGTTCCCTCAAGGCTCAGACTACCCTGAGATCCTCCAAATCCCAAAAAAAGGAAGCAAGTGAACCGAACCAGTCTGGATGCTCCAACCGCCACGTGGATGCTCCAGCAATAAATTTGGCCCAAGCTTTTCCTAAGGAGTTTGTTGTACAGAAAGGAAAAAAAGAAAAATAAGAAAAAAAAATTTGAAAAAGTCAATTTTTGTCACCTATTCCTTTTCTGTCATATTTTTTATTGTGCCTTGGGCTCATAAAACCTATGTGGACCCTTGAGAGAATTTTTGGTTCTTATTCATAGAATCATAGAATGGTTTGGGTTAGAAAGGAACCTTAAAGACCACACAGTTCCATCCCCTGCCATGGGCAGGGACACCTTCCACCAGCCTGGGTTGCTTCCAGCCCAGTCCATTCTGGCCTTGGATACTCCCAGGGATCCAGGGGCAGCCACAGCTTCTCTGGGCAACCTGTGCCAGGGCCTGCCCACCCTCACAGGGAAGATTTTAAATGCAAAGCAATACATAAGAAAACAGCAAAATCAGAGGGTTGATCTTAAGCAGAGACATTCTTGGCAGATTCAGCCATTTTGTCTTGTTATTTCCTTTGATGTGAATGAGGTTTCTCCTCACTGAAGTTCAGGTGAATCACTACACCAACATGACACACCTGGATGCTGAAGGTATGGATTTCAGTGGGACTATTTGTATGCATACATTTAAGAGCAGAAGTCATCTCTGATTTGACCAAAGTGCTACAGGATTGAAGAGGAAAGCAAAAATGATCTCTTTTGTATTATATTTTTAAGGTCAGTTTCTTGCACATTCCTTACATTCACTTTTGATAACTTTTAATTAAAAAAAAAATATGCACATCCAAATTCTTACCTATGATCCTTTCAACCAGCACTTTAATCTTTCCTGTCCTCTCTAAAAAATAGACCATCTTCTATCTCTAGTTACTTGGCAACGTGAGGGACCAGTTTTAGAGCCAGGTCCTGAGCTTATTTTCCCCCATGTAGATACACAGATTTCAAATAAAAGGCAAGACTCACATAATAAAAATAAAACTTTGGGGAACAAAGACAAAGATTATGAGATTTAAAGCTGACAGAGAAAAAGGAGAAATTGCAAAGCCACAGATTCAAAAGCTTAAGGAATTTGCAGGTTTGAGGAGGTGGCACCACCTCAGTGGTTCTCTTATCTGCCTCCCTTTTGAATGAAAGCTGCAAATCTCCAGAGCACATTGTTTTTGGGTATGTTGGATTTCCTTTCACGTGTTTGGCTTATCAGCTGGCCTTCATCTGGCAGGCAGCTAACAGATAAATGTATGATCAATAAACAGGCAGGAGAAACAATAAGTCGTAGATGGTGTCTGGAAAGTAGGACAAGGGGGTTCTCATGGCAGAAATTTGTTGTGCATCTTTGAATGAGGATCTTAACTTCTCCTCAGTCCACAGAGTGAGTCAGGGGCCACAAACACAGAACGATTTGGATGGCCAAAGTATGCAATTGCACCTCTTAGTGTCTAGCACAGACCCCATATCCCTGAAGGATTGTCAAAGCATGAAACCCCTGAACTTGGAGACACATAAGAGCTGTCAATACCAATGTTTAAGTACAGAACTCCCTGTGAAAACATGCTCTCCTCCACCTCTTAGGCACCAGTGAGGATTTAAGGGGGCTATGTCACTCATGTAAAGCCAGGAATTCCCTCTGAGGACAGGCAAACATGACTGACTATTCTGTTTTGTTTGACAAGTCTTCAGCAGAGCTGTGATACTGGAGGTGGTGTCACTAGCAGGATTTGAGGGAACAGAGGGTTCATCCAGAGTGCTGAGGACATGCTCCTTTCCTTAGCCTGAGGGAATTGCCAGGAAAGTGCTGTGAATACCAGTCTGGCAGCTGTAACAAGAGGGTGACAAAATCTTGAGAGTTTTTTTGCTTTTAGATCCAACAGACCAGTGTTTACACTTCGTATTAAGGAAGAACCCTGGAAAGAAGTCATTCAAAGCCTCCCTATCCAACCAGACAAAGACTCTGTGCATGAGGCTACAAAACCATTTTATATTCTTTTCCAGCTGTCTCTCCCTCGTCCTGGAACCTGTTTTGAATAAAGCAGTGCAGCTTCACCAGAAAATGTGGATCGTGTTTCCTGCCCAGCCCCTCGACCTTAAGATCACAGGCTGAAATAGAGTTTTCTCAGGAGCAGTCCTTGTACCTCAGGAAAGCAAAAAGTTAAAGTAATTTGAATTGATTTATTTTAAATAGTGTAGATACGCCTTTTAATTAAGCTGCTTTTGTGGAACAACTTCCAGAAGTATCTTTTCATTCCTTCTAGTAAAAGCAGAGCAGATGAGAGGCACATCTGCTTTCCTTAAAGCTTCTTTGAATGATGGCAGTTAAGTAAAGGTCTCATCTAGGAGATGAGACACACTTGCAACTGAACATTGCACTCTCTGAAAGCATTACTTCAGAGTATTGATTTTTAACTAATGGCATCACTTCAGAAGGATAATTATAGTCACATATTTAAGCATATTCTGCACTGGAACATGATGGTTGACATTTTTATACATCTGGGTATACATATAGCTCTTTTTAAAGAGAGAAATAGTTCTTTCACTGGGATTTTCCTCTAAGATCTCTCTCTTTGAGATCATATTGTGAGACATCCCCATATCAGAAAGCTATTTGAAAAAAAAACCAAAATACAGACATAAAGGACTGTGTAGTTCTGCTGTGTAGTCTACCGCAATGATTTATGAAGTTCGGGAATATTTTTAACCTTGCAGCAGAGAAGAAGGTTCTTCATCTCCTTCATTACATTACAGAGAAACTTTGTTTTTAGCATGGGCAAAATACATTGATAAGCAGCCCCTCCAGCAGAAAATACTAGTTTACTTATGCAAGAGAAGAAAACAAGTGTCAAGAAAGATAATAAGCCCATATTAATCTGTGACATAGAAAATTGAAATGGTACATCATAGATCTCAGAGGAAATCCTGTTGCATTTATGGAAAGAAACCACACATTTTATGTCACCATATCCTAATGTACACATTTAAAATAGGTCAGAAGTGCCCATTTCCCCTAAACACCTGTAACAAAGCAATGTGATATACACATTAAAGAGAAACTGGGTTAAATGGTTCTTCATACTGAAATCAGCTTGATGGCCTGTGTCTCAAGGTGACCTCTTCCCAAAAGCTGCTGTTCCTAGTGCTGCATTTCAGGAGGGTCTGAGCCAGGAAAGAGTGTATGGCAACTGTGTCAAGTGACCAGAACACCATATTCTGCATTCTTTCTGAAAGAAATGAAATCTCAAGTTACATCATTCTAACCTCTTTTTTTTTAAAATATAATTATTTAATGACTGCTAAACATTCTCACTTCATAAGGAATCCCAAAGAAATCCATAATGCCTTCAAGAACTGGTGTTCAAGAATGTCAATGCTTTAAAATACCCAAACATGTCTAAACTGTTCAGAGTTAAACTTAAAAGTATTAGAGAATCATGGAATGGTTTGGGTTGGAAGGGACCTTAAAGTTCATCCAGTTTCACCCCCTGCCATGGGCAGGGACACCTTCCACCAGCCCAGGGTGCTCCAAGCCCTGTCCAGCCTGGCCTTGGACACTCCCAGGGATCCAGGGGCAGCCACAGCTTCTCTGCCCAACCTGTGCCAGGGCCTGCCCACCCTCACAGGGAGGAATTTCTTTCAAATACCCAATCTAAATCTGCTGTCTTTCAGCTTAAAGCTATTCCCCTAAAGCTAACCATATATATATAAGGAACAGTGCCCATTTTATTATACTTTAAGAAACTTCAGAACAAGCTCATAGCACAAGAAAGAATAAAATCTCTGAATTTTAAAGGTGTTCCAAGGCTTTCTGAAAAAATAAAAAAATGGCTATCACAGAGTGGCACTTGCATTAACAAATTTCTTAAACTAATGAGGCTACTGACATGATCTATAAAGGAGCTATGCCAGTAAAAGATGAAAGAAGAGAATACTTTTTACTTCTCTTCAGTCTCTAAAGGTAAGTTCCATCTCCAAACTTCAGTATTATTCTCCTAATCTCTTAGTCTATTCATCCTCTCAGCTTTTTTAAGGAAAGAAGCAATGTCCAAGATACAAAGGATAAAGGATTCTCAAGCTGGCACCAAAAAGGAACAGCCAAAGAGGAGACTTCCAGTGTCCCCGTTTTTGTCATTACTGAAACTTCAACAACAAAGAGAAGACAGGCAAAGGTATGAGGTTTACCCCCTCAAAAAAGTTTCCAAATCAATTCAGCTTAGTCTGATTTTAATGGGATCCTGAAAAAAATTATTTATGGTCTTAAACAGGAACAGCTTCTCTCAGTAAGTTAAAGTGGTTTTGCATATATATATATATATATTCACGAGAAAAGTTAAATGAGAAATATTTACATTCTTGCTATTCAACATAGTGTGTGTATCAAGAGAATTTTTTGCAAGATGTCTGGGTAGTAAATGAATTTTACATTCTTTCCTTGATTTCATTATATTTATTTAAATACATACTTTTTCCCATGTACTTACTTTCCCCCTTCCCATTTTTAACTGTTTAGGTTATCCCTGATTTAAAAACAAACAAACAAACAAAACCAACCAACCAAAACCAACCAACCAAAACAAACAAACAAACAAAAACAAAACAAAACAAAACAAAACAAAAATGAAGCAAACCGCCAAAACCAAGGTATGTCTAGCCAAGAGACATCTGGCCCTTTACACAAATGTATGGAGTATGAATTATTTATGATGGCACAGATTTTTTTTTTCACTTTGAATATGACACCTTTAGCTTTAATTAGAAATCAATATTCATCATAGCAGAGAATTAAATATGAAAACCGTGTGTGTTTGAGAGAGAAGGACATTAAAATATGGCAACTGATGAAAACCATTTTCATATTTAGTTTAATTTTTCCTTTCTCATTTTATTTCTTCCTGAATTAGACAAGGCTTTAGTAGTTATTGTGATTGTTCTGCTTTGTCTTCATTGTCCTGTTATTTAACTAAAGGTGGAGAATCCATACTGAATGAATAGTCTCTTAGACCATTTCAAAGTGCTCCTTGCATGTTTTCCAATCACAATGTTGCCTCATGAAAGGTCCTGATTTATCAAATTTACAACTTTGCACCCATGGATTCTTTGATTTGACCTTTCCCTTTGGTTTCTGCCCTTCAGTTCTATCATTTATTACACCAAGACTGATTCAGTCAACCTAGCAATTGCAAAGTGACCTTGTTTTCACAGCTCAGAGTATCCAGCAATGCAAATTAATCACAAAAGTAAAAAAAAAAAAATTGCTCTCTTAAAACCTCATTGAATGGTGTGGCAAGACTAAAGACCTTCCTTGGGATTTTGCCCCTAAAAAATTGTGATTATTTCAAAGATCAGTCTATTCCTGGTAAGAAAGTGGAATATAAAATGAAAAAAAGAAATCTGAAATGATTTGTTACTGATGATTTGAGTAGTCCTGGCCACATGTGAGTATCATGCAGAACAGACTTTGCTGTAGGAATCAAGCTAACTTGCTCTGAAGGGATCTAACAGTTATCACATATTGGCCCTAGCAGTTACTAATGGAAATTGCCTTCCAGGCTCAGTGTGAAGCCTAAAATGGAAGAGAAGAACTTTCCAGATGATATTAGTACAGATAAAATAGAAAGCAGGTCTTTTAGTTAAAGCACCTTAAGGTACACTGAATACTGAAGTACACAATGTAGTATAAGGGTCTTACAAATTTAAAACGCTAATTAATTGTCATATCTAAAGGATACATCCAACCTGAGAATTGTCCACCCTCAGAAGCTCCCTCAGTTCTGCCCCTTAGTACGCCTCCCTGGAATTGAGTCAGAGGTCTCAAGACCTCTTACTTCCTCACCATCATCATCTTCACATCACATGCCTTCTTTGGTGCTTCTCCAAGGTTTTTGTTGCCTTCTATTTTGACTACAATGATATCTTATTGTGTTCTTCTATATATGTGTCCCAAACAGGATGTCCTTGCTAAAATCTTTTTTCTTGAAAACAACATTAAAGAAAATTTTGATAATTCAATATAAACCATGAGAAATGGGTTTAGTAACTGTTAACTGCTATTCTAGAGTGTTAGAGACTATAGAGCTTTATTATTAAAAATCTACATGCTAACAAATCTTTAAGGAGCTTAAAGCATCAGGTGTTCCCTTAAAAAAAAAAAGGGAGTTCACACAGGACATCATTATACAGTGCCACCGGCGAGTTGGAAGTTGCTGAAACACTTCAGGAAGCTACAGTGGGAGTGGGAAGCAAAGGAAGATGGGCTGGAGGTTAGGACAGACAATGAGGCTCTTGGAGAAGAGCTTGGCCTTAAAAATAAGGGAAAAATTCTCTGAGGCCTTAAACTTACATTAGCCTTCAAAGTGGAAGAACTGAGCCAAAGAGGAACAGCAAAGGAGTGCTAAGAAACATAGAATCATAGAGTTACTAAGGTTGGAAAAGACCTTTAATATCATCAAGTCGAAACGTTAATTCAGTATCACCACCATGTTCACCATTAAACCACGTCCTCAAGTGCCACATCCACACGTTCTTGGACACTTCCAGGGAGAGTAACTCCACGACTTCCCTGAGCAGTCTGTTCAAACGCTTTACAACCCTTTCTGTGAAGAATTGTTTTCCTAATATCCAGCCTAAACCCAGTCTGGCACAACTTGAGGCCATTTGCTCTCATGGTGTTACCCGGGAGAAGGGTCCGACTCCCACCTCACTCCAACCTTTGGTCTGGTGGTCAGTGAAGAATATGTAGTTCTTGGAGAGTCTGTGGCTGAACCTGCCTTATTTTTGGTGGAGTTTTGCCCAACTTACACAGCTGCATTATGGTGTTGTTATCAAGGCACACAATCTTAAATTACAGCAGGCTGCAGTTCTGCAGTATCTTTAATTGTAAAGGATCCTGGCTGATGAAGCTTTCTTACAAAGTTTATGCAGTATAAACAACACTCACCTCCCTTGAAATGTGTTTCTGAAAAGAACAAGCAAAACCTCTAAACTATCTAAAAAGATAAAAAATTATGCCAAAGATTATCTTCTCTTATATACTCATTCTTTTGGTAGATAATGATAATTTTTAAGCCATAAAATAAATTTTATTTCAATCAATTGTATTTCAAACACATTTATCTGTGGATTGTGTATGTGGAACAAAATGTCTGGGATCTATTATACCATCAGAAGGAAAATGGAAAGGAGAAAGAGAGTTTGTAGATCCTGTACTTTTAAATGACACCTTTTCATATAGTAATAGTGCTGCAGTGGAACGAGTTCTTTAGCAGTTCAATCTGTTCTCTTCAAAAAGATGAACCATTGCTGCTTTCAGAATGAGACAGGTTTTTTTCTTGAAATAGCAGTGACTGCAATTATTTCTATAAAACCTGTATTTTATGCACACACACTTTTGCAGTTGCTTGAGATGGACTGTCAGATGTAAGACAGTCTGCAAATGCAATGGATCATAAAATGATTCTACTATTTCTAAGAACAAAACTCCCGATTTCTGTTGCTAGGCAAATGAAAGAGAAGAACAAAGTGGCTGCTGCAAGAGCACTAAGAACATACAAGTGCTCAAGGTCAACCTGGATGGGACTCGGAGCAACGTGGTCCAGGGGAAAATGTCCCTGATCATGGCAGGGGGTTGGAATGAGATGATTTTTAAGATTCCTCCCAACCCAACCTGTGTCTGGGCCTCCCCACCCTCACAGGGAAGAATTTCTTCCTAATGTGAAATCATACCCTCTCTCCTGTCATTCTGAAGCCATTTCCCCTTGTCCCATCATCCAACCCCTTGTGAAAAGTCCCTCTCCAGCTCACTTGTCACCCTTTTATGTACTGGAAGATGCTGGAAGTTTTTTCTGAAGCCTTCTCTTCTCCAGGCCGAGCAGTCCCAACAGTCTCAGCCAGTCCAAACACATGAATATAGATGGCAATGTGAGATACTGAGATTTAATACTTGTAGAATTGACTATACCACTGCAATTTCCAATGTAAAAGTAGTAAAAATACACTTACACTATAAAAAAATCCCAACCAGATTGTAGAATCATGCTACATACTGATAGTCCTTAGGCTGAACTCCAAAATGAATTAACTCTAACTGTGCCTTTGAAAGGGTTTATGAAATTCCTAGGAAAAAGTGTAATGAATGATATTACAGTGGATAGCCATCATTAAACAATGCCTTAAAGGTTGCAACAGTGATGGTACAGTAAGAAAAATTATACATCTCTGGAGAGAATGTCAAAAGAAGATATTATTGTTTAGGTTTTTTTTCCTTATGGTTGCCTTCAAATCCACCCAGAAGACACAGAGAACTGCCAGTGGTCTCAGATGTGATGCTCATCCTTACAAGGCTTAGCACATTGTAAGAGACATGTTCTGCCTTCATCTCAGACATCTCTGTGCTCCTGAAACATGGGAAAAGCAGTGAGAGACCCTTAGCGTGGCTTAAAATAGAGAAAATTATGTCCCTGGCAGTGTGTTATGTTAAATAAAGCCCAATTACTTTCTGTTCATCTAAACTAACATTTTTTTTGCTTATTTTGTGCAAGGCTACCTGAACTCAATAAGTGACAGCTGTTATGAAGGACTCTTTATGTAATTATAACCAAAAAGCTCTTTTAGGAGGGCTGGCAGCCACTAAGGCCATCTAACAAGGAGCAGTCTGCACACTATTAATACAAATTTAAGTGCTGCATCCAAACCTCCTGCTGAAAACTGAGGATTGAGATGACCATCAGTGATAATCTCTACGAACCTGTGCATTCTGTGTCAAAAGTCCCTAGAAGTTCAGCATAACCTTGTTTCCTTTTGAATATACTGTGCATCTTAAAAAATGATGCCTTTTTTCCTCCAACACAAATCATACTGCCACATTCTAGAAAGTTACAACATGTTTTTACATGGAATATCCTGAGTTGGAAGGGACTCACAGGGATCACAGAGTCCAACTCCTGACCCTTCACAGGACAACCCCAAAAATCACACTCACTGAAAGCAGGCACATGGCCTTGGCAACTCCCTCTTGCATCCTTGGCTGTTTATTTCAACAGAAAATGGGTTTGCAAAAATAATTTTCTTCTTGTGAAACCTGTAATTCCAGCCTTGCATTGCTTACCTACAGCAGATGGTCTGTAATGGTTAGAAAGCACCAGGATGAGAGGAGTTTTGGAAAAAATAGGTGCCTTTCTCTTGGATTTGTTGCTTAAATAAGTTTTTGATGGAATTTATACACACGCAGATAGAAGAATATCACATTTCCCTGCACACCGGATGATTAGACCCATCAGGCTTCAGCCTTTGATTAAAAGCTTTGGGAATTTGCAGGTGTTCAATTAGGCACCAGAGGGAGCCCATATTATTTCATAAACACAGTAACAACAGAGTGAAAAGATGAGAGGAGAAAAACTTTAGGGTGCCAGAGCAAGAGAATCACTGCATTTCACACAAACTCCCATGTTCCCTTCTGTTCTTTGACAATCAGACACCAAGAGTTTGCTGTACAGGGCAGGGGGCATTTATATTTTATAAGTCAAATTTTGAGGACCATGAGCCCTTTTGCTCCTGAGCTATGAATGTTCCCTTTTATTTGCTGATGTAAAGTCTGCTGGCAAGGAATCCACTTTACTAATATATGATAATAAAGGTCAGATGCTGGCACAGCAAAATCCCAGTTATCACTGAGCCACTTTCGTGGCACCAAATATGTCTGGATCTTCAAACACAGTGGAAAGGAACAGGAGATTAGAAAGCTTGTCTATTAATCTGCTATAAGATAATGTTGAGATAATGCAAGATTTTATAAACAGAGTTTTCCCTGGGATTTCTTCTCATGGCAATATCCTCTATGATCTGTGAAACAGAGCTTTCTGTGAATTGCAAGGAGGATTTTGTTGCTTCCCACACTAGCCAGTAACTCTTGCATCCCCCCAGCTTCTGATTTCCTTCCTCAGCTTATCTACAACAAAAAATATTTTACCAAAAGTGACAGTTTTTTGTGTGTGCTAAAAGTGATATTTTTTGTAAGCTCACCTCTAACAAATTGCTGATTCCATTTGGATATCTTACCAACTTATTTACCAGGGAAATGGCCTCAAATGTATCTCATTTCACTCAGCAGTATTTGCTGTTAATATTCCCTGGAGAGAATTCTCTGTTTTGCAAATAAAGTGAAGGAGAAAAAAAGAAAGAGAATGTAGTATATCTAAGGCTCATTTATAGGACTACAGTGGTAAAATAACTATGCTTTGGAATTCACTGGAAGATTTTATATTAATATCTTATCTGTCTGATACGATATTGTAGACATTCCAATCAGTCTTTGAGGGAACTCAGACATTATTATAACCTATAGAATTTTCCTACATTCATATAATTCTCCCACAGACAAATGATCACAATATTTCAGAAGTCTTTGTTTTTTAGAGTGATTCATTGCTAGTCGAGCTAATTTTCCTGCCTAATAGAAGTGATTGCCCTCTCTGCGCCTTCACCTTTTAATTGCAAGGCAATTAAATTCCCCACAGTTTGCAGTATCTGTGTCCAGAATGAGTCACCACATCACCTTTTAATTTTTATTTATTTTTTTTGCTTTTTTTTAATGTGCTTAGCAAGATGTAGCTTAATATTTCTGTTCCAACGGAGCTGGAGCTTTCTTCCTTAATTGTTATTATGACAAAGTATGTCTGTGACTGATAACCATGATTTTAAGAAAAACTATTCCAACTCCCACAAAGCTGGTACAGAAGATCCAGTATTTAATTCCAAACAGGATCTCAAGCATGCAAAGAAACACTATTGGGTAGTAAAAAGGCAATGATGTGAAGTGGGTGTGATGAGCAATCCCAGATACAGATACCGACACAGTGACCATAAACTGCCTTCATCCAAGGGAGCTTTAGAGCACAGCTTTATAACCTGCACCAAGGTGAAACCATGTGCTTAATTTGCCAACATGCACAAGCAGAGACTTGATTTATGGTTCTCAAAGTTTCTTTGCAGCCTGATCAGTCACTGCTGGGCTTTGACACCAGGTTTTACTGACAGACCTGATGCAGAAGTGTCAGCAGGATAGCCAGGCCAAGAACAATTAGGTTTCCTCCTGTGGTCTGCACTCTGTCCTTACGTGAGAGGTGGGACACAAGGATATGATAAGGACTTACATTGCCCTTATCCAAGCCAGGGGTTTTCCTTGGTGCTCAGTGAAAAGATAATCCCCTTTTCCCAGACTCAGTGTCTGGAATCAAACATAAAAGTCCCAAAGAGCCATGGGTAGAAAATAGTTTCTCTTGTTCAGACTACTCATCAGGAAAACCCTACACAGTCTGTAGTGCCAGGATGAATAGACTTCTTAGGGAGTCTCCTGCCCTCTTTCCTCTGCAATGAGATGCTCAGGGCAGAATTATATGTGCTTTCTTAAAGCCATTTGGCTTCCTGGAGTTCATAACCTATATGTGTTCCCTGCAACTGTGCAGGCTTATTATTACTGAAAGAATTATTATTGAAAGAATTAGTCCCTCACAGAAGCCTTTACTTTGGCCTAAGGCTTACACAATCTTTGTGTTAATATATTTATTTGAAAGCTAAACATTCTTGGCCACCATATATATTGATGTACATGATTTATTTTTTTTTATTTATTTATATAATAAAATAATTGGAGTACACTCAGCCCATTTTGAGAAGAGCTGTTTGGAAGAGCAGTCAGAGGAAATGACATTCAATAGTGACATGAAACGTAGTGGCAGAGGCAGAAATAACAGTTAGATTTTCTTAATTGTTTCTGCAATATCACCTTTTCTGAGGGATCTCTGACCTCTGAAATATTTGCTTGTCCTAAGCTTTTCTTATATTGCTCTCAGTTTTGTAAACAATAAAGGCATTGGTTTCTCTGAAAACAATTTGAAACAACATTTTAGCATCTTTTTGATTCCTATCCCAGGATACCACCAGATCTCAAGCTGTCTCCTCCTCCCACTAAAGCTGTGGAGGGGTAGAGAGAGAAAATTGTTGAATATATTATTTTTTTCTTAATTCATGTCGTTAATAGAGTTTGCATATTAAAAACTCAGCCAGACTTACACTCTATGGTCTCATCAGTTAATGCAGTTTGTGTATCTCCATTAGCATGTTTGCTCACTCAGCAGGTTTCCACCATATTTCCCTTAGTATCGAGTTTATTGCCAACCTTTGCCAGGATTCTACTGAATTCAGGTTATTAGCTGTCCTTGCTGTTTCTTCTAAACTACTTTGGCTTTGGAGTCTCCTAATCAAATGCTTAAAAGTTATTTCATTGCAGTCTTCTGTGATGATGTTTGCTTCTTTTAAATACACTTTTTCATTCCTGAGTAGTCAGCACATCTCCATCTCATGGCAATATAAACTCCTAAGAGTGCCAGTGGCCAAACTTAGCAGCCCTTTTGAGGTTTCCCCAGGACAATAAATTGAATATAACACAGTGTGTGAACTCATCTGACTCCTGGCTATATATATTATAATGAAGTGGGAGGTGTGCTGATTATCACATAATACAGATGCATTATGTACAAAATAGGCACCAAGAGGAAAGAACGTGCTTTGGTTTTATCACTCACTATTATGAGAAGGTAAAGACTCAAGTAGGTATAATTATAAACTGCAAATGTCATGCCTTCTCCCACTCCTTCCATCATTCAGGAAAATCAGCGCACTAAGAAGGATAAAACGTCCTGGGTCTTGCCTATTAGCCTCAGAGAATCAGGGAACTAAAAGCTCACAACTACTGCCTGCAATAAAAAAGCTTTTATATCTCAGGAATTAAGTTCTGATTTTGGTTCTCATGGGAATTAAGAAAAGAAAAAACATAATCAATTTAGTAAAAGTTGAATGTCTAGTGGGCAACAGCAGCTGCTTCAAAAGGAAATGCAAGAAATAAAATACAAAGTTTAAAGGACTTAATCAAGCAAAGCATCTTTCTTGACATTGAAGATATCCTCAGATTTCAGTCAAACCACCTCTAACTAGCCCAAAAGTTACAAGCCTCATGGCTTTTCCATCCCATTTCTGTTTCCGTCCTTTAGCATCACTTTCTACATGTGTTAAACCATTAAGTGATGATTTCCAGAGAGAATGGCCATTTAGAGCCATCACTGACTTAATCTGGAAAAAACCCTCCAAACAATGTCCTGTAACCTCATTCTCCACCCCTGAATGAAATATTTTATAGACAGTATGCTCATGAGGTGTGTCCTCCTCTAATTCTACTGCACTAGTTGTTTCAGTTTGTTTCCAAAACCTGATGGAAATCCACGTCTGCACAACTGTGCAGAACTCCCAGCAAAGGTGTTGGTCACTTGCCTAGCCATTTTCAGCTATTCCCACTGCCATGCTTCGGGTTTTGCCTTCAATTTCTAAATATTCTTTTTTTTCTATCTTTGTCCTCTAATGTATTTAAAGAACCTTTTATACTTGTGTTAATATTCTTCAGCAGTACTAGTTCATTATTCGCATTTGTACTGTCAATGCCCTCTTTATAGTCCCTCTGTTTCTCTACATAAAATTCCAACAATACTGCTGATCTTTTCTTTCCTATAATTTTTAAAGCTCTGTTTTGCTTTCATTTAACTTAAAAGACATACCAGTCATCAACATTGAAATTTAATACTTGGTTTTATAACATAATGGCATATTCTCCTTCTCAGCTCACTCTACCACCACTAACACTTTGTGAATTTTGTCACCATTACCTCTTTCTAATAAGAACTCTGTATTTATATCAGTTATTAGGAATTCTTGGTTGTGAAGGTGGTGAGGCCCTGGAACAGAAGGTGTGGCTGCCCCATCCCTGGAAATGTCCAAGGTCAGGTTGGATGGGGCTTGGAGCAACCTGGTATAGTGGAGGGTGTCCCTGCCCATGGCAGGGAATGGGACTGGATGAACTTTAAGGTCCCTTCCAACCCAAATCATTCTGTGATTCTCTGATTTCATGGTTAATGGTATTAAATGTGACCATTTATACATTTAAACTGTGTTGCTATTCAAAATACCATCCAACAATTGAACTTTGAAACTATTTATTATTATTAATACTATTATTATTAATAATAGTATTATTACATAATTAATAATAATTATTTCTGAAATAGTCTCTAGGAGTCAATTCCTTTATCACAGTCTGTTCCACTGACATTAAAATACTTTGACTTTCTGATACCTTGTGAACAGTGCTCTTCCCTTTTCATCTTTTGATCCTCAGATCTTACAATTTAAGTCCTCCATTCTTACTGTGATTTTAGAACTTTGAGAACGTTTTGCCACCTTAGATTGAAGGATGAAGAATTTTTTCTGTAATATTGCATAGTATCCAATAAATCACCCTTTCTTAAAATTCTGTAACAGAGCTGTAGAAACTATGATTCAGTTACCTCCCTCTTTTCCTTCTCATCACTACCCTAGAGAATTTGAGGACTACTGAATGTTGATTAAAGTACTATAAATCATCTGAGACTGCCGACCAATTCCACCCAAATGTAATGGACAATGCAGAGTCTGCAAATAAAATGACAAACTATACGTCCTTTATTCTTTTCCTCTCTTTCAAATTAATAAACTGGACAGAGTAGAACCATCCTATTGATTCTTCTGGTAAGGATGAAGTGGAGGTCAGCCCTTATATAACAGAGTGTGTGCTTCCACATGGGACATTATGACCAACAAGAGGAAGATTTAGCTGAAATTTGAAGCTTACTGGGCAGCTCAGACACAAAACAATACAACACTATGCTTTGGATACAATTTGGATAATTTAATGGTCATTTAATTGTGGTATCCCTTCTCTTTGGGTGGGTAATGGTTAAAATTCTTAAACTTACAAAGACCTGGAGCTGCCAATGAATCTGTGAGTTCTTATGTTCCTCAAATTCAGTCCCCAGGACCCTGGATTGGGTGCTGTTATAGGTTCAGGTTCTAAAGGAATTTTTCTTTCCCCACCCTCACAATGAGGAGTGAATTGTCCCAGCCCGGGCCATTTGTCTCTAACAAAGGAACCAAGAGTACGGTGATTAAGGGAGGGGGAGAGGGGCACACGGGGTTTTGGAGAGTGGGCAACAGGAGTCTGCAGGGAGAGACGGCGGAGGGAGAAACCCCGGAGTCTTGGGTTTCTTTCTTGCTTTTCCTGCTGTTTCCCTTTCCCATACCTGGATTACAAAGCTTTGATTTTTTGGGACTGTTTGTTGATTTTTGCCCGAGAGAGAGAGAGAGAGACAGAGACGACATCGCTAGCCGGGGGGGGGCCCCTTACATCGGGCCTTCTGTGAGGGAGCCAACGGCGCGCATCCTAGACGTGGGAGAACTTTCCTTACATCGGAAGCTCCAGCCCGAGACCAGCAGCCCCGAGCCTTTCGGAGGGACACACCGGAGCTTTTCTTCCCATCCACCAACACCCCCCCGGGGGCATCCCAGCACCAACCACTCATCTCCTCGCTCGCTGCCCGTAAATACCGGGGACAGACTGTGTGTGTGTTTGTGGGGGGTTTTGATCCAGGAGTTTTTATTCATTCTGCCTTGGTTGTTTTGTTGTTTCTTGAATATACATATATATATCATAGCTAGGAACTGTTATCCTTCCATTTATCATACCTTAATTAAATTTTGTTTTGAAATTAAAGGAGACTTGTCGCTCTGTTTTAGTTATAATTTTTTCTAAGTTCTCTAAACTTAGACAGGTGCTCACAAGTGAAGAGAAATAAAATCTTCCAGGAACTAGTGACAGAACAGGAAGAAATGGCCTCAAGCTCTTCCAGGGGATGTTCAGGAATAATTTCTTCATGGAAAGGGTCATTAAAGGGTTGTTAATCCCAGAGAGGTGGTGGAGTCTCCATCCCTGGAGGTGTTTGAAAAACAACTGGATGTGGTACTCAGGGGTCTGGTCTGGTTGACAAGGTGGTGGTCGGTCAAAGGTCAGATTTGATAATCTTGGAGGTGTTTTCCAACCAAAATGACTCTGTGATTCTGTAATTACAAGGTGCATTTTTGTCCCATTTTGACTGGAAAATTATTTGCATATTTCATAACACATTTTCAACTAAGCTCTTCTGTAGCAATGTTCAAAATTATTTTTCCACATTTAAAGCATTTACAGTACTAATAAAGAAGAAATCATATTTGACGAGAGAGCTTTGCAAAGAGTCATTGAGCACTCATCTCCAATTTGTGTTTTTGATGCTTTCCCACAGTGTTAGCAGAAGCCCTCAGACAAACTCTTAGAAGAAACACATTATTACAGCTTCATTCAAATGAAACTATGGCAATTCACAGGAGCCCCCTTCTGCACAGAATACATGCCAGGAAAGAAGAGCAGGAACAGAATCACAGCTCTAAGAACACCAGCAGAGTGTAAATAAAACATACATTGCAAACAAGGTGACGTTTTTCAAGATAAATTAATTAAACCCCATAAAACTTAAACTTTGATGTCCTGGGGGAAAAAAAGCTTTTGTGTGGGAAATTCCTGTTCTTAATCAGGATGAGATGTGTTGTAGAACTTCTGTTTATTCTTCACTATTTCTTAGATTACAGTTTTAACTGTGGGTCCTTTGCTATGACGTATTTTGTCGAGGTGTTTCACAGTAGTATGACATCACTCTAGGTTAATTAAGTAGCATTGACATTGAGCCAAAACAATGATAGCTTTCCACTTACTTAATCAGTGTTAATCAGACCTTTTACAGGAGGAGGGGTTCTTGTTCATGAACCTTTGGCAGAGAGATGAAATGAGTGTTTGTCCTGACTCCAGGCTGCCCAAGGTCTTGTGTGAGCAATTAATTTGGGATAATGAATAAAACAGCAACAGCAAGAGAAAGCAGGAGGATGCTGGTGGTACCATCTCACAATACCTTGGGTCCAGAGTCTTTACAGAACTATGGGGAAGTTCTCTTTAATCACTTTAAAGGTCATGGAATCATTTAGTCTGGCAACAACCTCCATGGCCAAGTCCAACATTAATCCAGTTTAATCCAGTCCAACTGCCTTGTCCACCACTAAACCACATCTCTAAGTTCAGCATCTCTGTGAAACCATATGAAAAACTGTAAAATAAAATTTCATAAATAGACCTTTTCTTCAATACCTACATTAAGACTTGAAAATAGGATAAGCATATAAATATCCTCTCAGAGAAACTTAGTTCATCTTAGCACATTCATTGTCCTGCCAATACTTCCACTTTCAGTGGTAAATTGCATTTTTCAGCAGTAAAATGTCTGCTTAGCAAAAAAGGAGTTCTTCTTCACCTTTTCCAGACATCCAACAACCTGTATTGTTGAATTTTTTTGGTTTTTTGTTGGTTGGTTGGGGTTTTTTTTGTTGTTGGTTTTGGTTTTTTTTTAAATTCTTCCTGCAAGGGGTTAAATTTAGGACATGAAGAATCTGAATGCAGGACTGTTATACTGGAATTACCTCTTTGGCATTAGCACAAGTGGAGGAAAAGGCCCCAGGCTTTGCTGTTTCCTTGCCAGCAGACTCATATTCCAGATCTGCCATCTTACGTGTGCTGTGTAGTGCAGAAAGCAGTATGGAATGTATCTAGAGATTGTCTGGGTTGCACATCATCGTGTATTCAGTGCAAAAACTTACATCAATACTGAGTAGCTAAACTTACCATAGCTCCCTACATATGGAGGGAGGACCTCTACCCAAGGAAGGAGAAAAGTGAAACAGTGCATTGCAGCTCACTTTATTTTCAGGTGTAATGATGCTTGAAAAAGTATCTTGACTTCTAATTTTTTATTTTTTTTTGGTATTACATTCTGGATGTTTCATTTCTATCTTGCCTAGTAAATAGAATTATTATTGTATAAGTGCAATGCATTACTACTATTCATGCAGCAGCCAGTACACAGCGTGTTAGTTTTATTAAAATTCAAACCTGAGTGTTGAAAAGTACATTACTAATATAACTGGATTGATTTTGTTGAACCCATTGAAGGTGAAAGAATTGGGCATAATTTGTCTAGATTTCAGAAAAAAAAGAAAAACAAACAAAAATACATTTGATACATCACCACACAACAGATCCATTTATAAAGCCACACAGCATAAAGCAGACACAGTAAACAATGCCCTCGAAAACAGACACAAAGGTCAGTTAAAGGAAAACACACAGAACAAAATCTTATTATGTTCAGGTGGTACAAAATGCAGCACTAAAATTCTTCTTAGTGTTGTCTTTTTAAGGACTGATTCAAAGCTTATTAGTCTCAGTATGTTATGCTTAGTTCTCCCTCACTGTACTAAAGATCAGATGTTGGATGTGTGCACTAATCTTTCAAGGTGGGGCCTGGGAATGTGCTTCCCATAAAATATGAAACATACATCATTTTTACCCACTAAATACATTAATCAGGAGTACCAGAATACAGTTTTTTCCATCTTGTCATTATTCAGCACAGAGGAAAGAGAAAGGATGAAATAAAATCTTCCCCAAATATTTTTCAGGATCCCACAGTAAATGAATGCATGTTGGCGAGGTGCAAATCCAGTGGGATAACTATCCAACATGTATCCATGAAACGCATCTCCACCTCTGGATTAGCTGCAAGCAGAACTGCTGAAGGTACAGCTGACAGGCAGGAACATTTTCTGCCCAGTCTCATTGTTTTGCAGAATAAAAACCCTCTAATCCAGTGAGATTATAGAGAGCTACGTTTATTCCAGGCCCAGGCGCATGGGGGATCGCTCCTCCAAAATCATGTGCATCTGGTTGAGTTAACAAAGGGTTTATATGCAAGTAAGTTATACATATTCATTTTTCTTTTATGCATAAACATTATTTTCTTAGAGAAGGCGGGGTTATTATAATGAGTCTCAGGAACTGATTTCCATTTTCTCCACCCCATGCTGCATCTTCTTGCGCGTGCGCTGTTCCTCCTGGTAATTTAGGGCAGGGGTCTCTGGTGGTCTTTAGGGATGAAGTACCATGTCTTCCTCCTGTGAATTTTTTACCTTTTGCTCAAAACTGGTCCAAACCAGTCTTGTTGGCAACTGTAACTGGTCTAAGTGGATTTATCTTGTTCTTTTGACGTATTTTCTGATTTATCACCAGGTATCCTGGCTGTTTTAATTGGTCCAAGAAGCTTTAGGCCTCTTGGCATGGCCCTTTCAAGGACACTGTGTGAGTTTTGCTACAGTGAATTCCATCAAATTCTATGATAAGTATAAAAGCATAGAAAATAAGCATCATCATAAGTCCTAGGTAAATCAGCATAAACAAAATGAGCATAAGTAAACAAAATAAGCATCATAAGCCTCAAGTAAAATAAACATAGGTTTCCCCTTCCCCTCCCCCTCATTATCATGACTATCCAAAGTAATTTGTGAACATGTAACCGTGTCTTATCAAGAAAGATTATTGGAGACAAAAAATATGTTAACTATTAAAAGAAATAATAATATATTTGGAAGTAGGCAAAAAAGTGTTATTTCATATTCTTAGGTTGTACTCTGTCAATAAAGATCAGCCATCCTTGACCTCCATGGTTGGTGAAAAACTAAGTGGAAGGATGAATTCTGATAGAGAGATAAGATGCTGTGAAAAAAAAGGAGTAGATTGAATAATGTGTCTGGGATTGTAACTAATTCAGAAATAAGTCATGGACTGAAGTGTAACCAAGGACCAGAATATAAATAGTTTGAGCAGAACAATGGGAGTCTGGAGTGGAAGAAAAGTGACAGGGTCAGTAATGGAAGGAAATACGAATGAACTCCAAAGCAGGAAAAAATGAATGGGGAAAAGATCATTTCAGAGGTATTGAAGACCTGTGGAAATATAATAATGAGAAATGCAGCATTAACACCAGGAAAATGCAATGTTTTTGGCCAACATTTTGCTGTGACCAGAAGTTAATTTTAAGTCAGATCTTCATCCATCCATGCAGGACCCTATGGACCCCTTAAAGGCCTTCTGATAAGAGACTATATTTTATCCATCTCATCTATGTTTCATCTCCTTGTCACTTTTTTATTTTCTATTTTTTTAAATGTTGTACTGATATGTTGTCCTGTTGTACTGCTAGAACAATTTGGACTTGAGATGATGCAGCAGAAAGTTCTGGAGATGTGTTCTAAAAGTGTTCATAATGATGGGGGATACCTTCAGTCAGTCCAGTTACTTCTTTTCAGTTTGTTTTCAGTTTGTTTTTAAAACCTGTGATAACACTATAAAGCCCATCAGGAAGTACAGAATTGTGTCAGATAATGCTCTGACACACCCTGATGGTGTCAGGATTGAGGTCTGCATTGCAGTTGCCTTTATCTCAAGTAAAACACCAGGCTACTGTGTTCTCATTCTCACAGAAGAGTTTCCTGGAAGATGTAGTAAAGTGAGGGACCAAAGGGAAAAAGAAAAAAAAAAAAGGAAAAAAAAATGTGTTCTGTGTTATTCAGGCACAATGTAGTAGGAGCTGGATCCAGAATGCATGGTCCTTAGATCTCAGGGAAGGGTGGAATCCTTTCAGGGAAAAAGCATTGTGAAATCTTGCATATATCCTGCCATCGACACAACAATCTCCTTTCATTATGCAGACTCAATGAATTTTGTTCTCAAAGGTGTAATTAAACCTTAGGAAATTAAATAAAGTTCAGAATAAAATTATGAATGGCAAAAGTATTTTGTCTGCTTGGGATAGTCTCTTCTCACCAAATTTTAGCTACCTTCCTATTCCTTAAAACCAGACATGTTGGAGGTCTTCAAGAAGAAATAACAAGCTTTAGTACTTTCCAGTCTACATATGCCTTGCTTGGAAAATCACATTCTTTTGCAAAGAATAAAGGCATTATGTTCATATCTTAAATCTTCCCCCTTGAGTGCCAACACTCCTCTAGTTTTGTAACATTTATGAAGTGCTCTGTAAATTCACTCCCCATTATAAACAGTATGTCACAAGGCATCTCCCATTAGTCAGAGGGTATCAGGACAGATACACTTTTACTTTTGGAACACTTTAATGGCACATCAGGCTTAAGAGATGGAGAAGAACCATAGAATCATATCCATCCTGAGTTGGAAGGGGTCTGTGAGGATCATCAAATCCAACCCCTGGCCCTGCACAGGACAACCCCAAAATGTCACACCATGTGTCAGAGAGTGTTTTCCACAATGTTGCGGTCTGTGATGTGGTTCAGAGCATCATGGTTTTTATTAGTCAAGATCCACAGAAGTTTTTAGGTTTTATTTTTTTAAAACAAAACCTTCAAGTTTATATTCAGATACTCAGGAGCAATGGGGACTCGAAATATCATCCACGTTGCACCACTCATGCCATGGCATACCAGGAAAAGATGGGAAATACAAAAGATCTTTATTCTACTCTGAAGAGAAAGATACTGGACATGCTATGATGGGTAACTAATGAAAGGAAAGAGGAGCCTTGAAGGAGGCTGCAGGAATATATCCAAAGCAGAAAGAGTTGCCTCAGTTTTGAACATGACCACATCTTCCCTTGCCCCTCCAGACTTTTGTTACTCTGCCTGATGTTTCAGCCTTCACAGATAAGCTGTTTTTACAATCCCTTTCAGAGCTTCCCTGACCATAGTCCTATCCATGTCAGGGAACAAAATGGAAATAAGGATCAAGGGCAAAACAGAAGATAAACAATCGCAGTTTGATAATGTTTGTTGTCATTCTACAGATTGCACACAACACAGAGATCTAGCAAAACAAATCTGGAGTGGATTTGCCCTTGTAAATCTGTTACCTAAAGAAAAAAAAATATATCCTTTTGAAAATTTCCCCTTATCATGGGATAGATCATTAAACCCTGGAGTAATGAACACATTCCCTTTGTAAAAAATGGGCAAGAAGTTTCCCATAATTGATTTGCACAGATGTACATTGCTGTAAAACTATCTTCTGTGGACCCCAATGGCAATACTGCCCACCAAATATTACTGACTTTCTTAGAAATTTCCAGCACATAATCAAGTGTGGGAAACTATGGCTTTTCAGAAGAATAATCCCTTAGCAAGAAGACTGAGAGTGGAGGTTTTTCACTTTAGGAAAGTTTATTTCAGAAGTTTCTGAGAGTTTATTTAAATGAACATACAGAGTGGATATTACTGGAAGAGTATTTATTTTACATTCCTTACCTTCCTAATTTTCTAGGATGGTACAGATGCAGCACCATCTCATTAAAAAGAATGATTCAGTCTGTAGTCAGCATGTGTAAATAAACAAAAATGTTTATTAGTAGGATCAGATAAGAGATTTCACAAAAGGGGGTCAGGAGACTGAAGCCCAGTTCCTAGAGTGAAGCATCACAGAAGCACTTCTGTAATCATCCTACCTTAACCCTCCCATGTGCCTGTCTCAGTGTTCTACCTTGCAGCAGGATATTTATTGCAGAATTAACATGATTTTAATTAATCTTTGCAGCCACATGCACGTCCCCAATTAAAGGCATTACCTCCCATCCATATGTGCTTAGTTTTTATGATGTTTGTTTAGCGTGTTGTCAAGAGAGAGGAAGGTTAAAGTATGCTCTGAGTAGAAACAAGTGAAGTCAATTCTGACAGCCAAGGGTGGCTTATCCTGTTGGCACAAACAAAACCCTGCAAACACAGAGAATTCAGCTAAAGCCTGGTGTAGTGGTTTGTTGGTAGACCTTGAGACTGGGGTCAAAAACTAAGGAAGTATTCCACCCCATTCTCTTATGGAATCAGGTGTATAAAAGACAGAGAGAGGGGGTCCTTTCTCCCTCTTTTTCTCTTCTCCCTTGTCAGATGAGCACAGAGATGGCAGCTCTCAGTGTTTAGGTCTTGGTCATCTGTATGAGTTAACGTCTGGCTGAGGGCTGTTGGCTGTGTCGGCACAGGAGGAGAGGAATTTACTTCTCCTAAGAGAAGCGGGTGAGATTTTATTGTGTTAGTTGTTCTACTGCGCTAATTCCTGAGTTCTAATTGTGTGAATCTGTTTTGTTTTTACCCTTTTGGTCCTTTTCCCCTTTTTACCCCTTTTTCCCTTTTGAGATTGTTTGTGATCCTTGTGCACATGCACATAGTGTTTAATTGTATATAAATTAAATATCTGTAAATCTATATTTCTTTGCTACAATTATCTTTTTGATAATTTTTTCCTTTTTCAGGAGGGGAATTAAAGGAGCTGACCAAACTTACACACCTGGTAAGGTTTTTTAGAACACATGTTGACAAGACCTTACTGGTTCCAGACCTGATTTGAATGTCTCTGTGCCATGAGCTCAGGAATGGATTTGCTAAGCCCATCTAAGGCTGACCCTGACGGACCTGAGCTGGCTTTGCACAGCTCTGTGTGTGTTTTCTCTTCATCCTGAATCCCCCAGCTCTTGAGCATCCCAAAGATTCATTGCTATAGCATTAATGGGACTGAGCCATTCCTTGACCTGAGCTGTCACCGTGAGTTACAGGACCCGAGGGGCGGGAGATTTATCTTTCGTGTTTGATTGGAAGTTGGATGTTTAGGAAAGGGAGGAATTCCATTGCCCCACTCTGAGAGGGCTTTGTGCTCACTTGCCTGGAGCCAGCTGTTGTGTTTTGATGTAGCTTCACTGAAGGCAGTGGAGATGTGCCAGGAAACCAGGTTATGAGGCAGAAGATTGCATGTCATATATTCATTTCATACTACTCTTGATCTTCCTTTAACATCTTATGTACTATTTCTACATCTGCTTTGCTAAGAAGACCTATTCCAACCATTTCTTTGGAGTCAAAAATTAGGGGGATTCATATAAATATAAATAAAATCACTTATTTTATACAATTTGTGTTTGAATAAAAGTTAAGAGAAGAACTAACAAATGTCACTGAATTCAATTAATGCCACATTGTTTATTTTAAAACCCACTTGTCTGCTTTAATAAATTGTTCCTGCTCAACAAAATGCTAAACATATTTTTAATTTGATATGGTATTGACTTGTATAGACAGCTAGTTTTCCAAGGAAATAATCAATAATTTTGGAATAAACTATATGTCCTATACTGCTTCTTTTGATGCTGAAATACTAAATTAATACTTTTTACTAAAAGGGCTTTAATCCACTCTGGACTTCACCTGAGGGAAAAATTAACAATCAAACCAATAAACTACAATAATTTTTTTAAAATCCCCTTGTAATTATCAGTTTTAACCACAGAAAAGAAATACACTGAAGCATGTTAATTGGCACTTCTCCTTCAATACGAGTAGTTAAGAAAAAAAAATGTTTTAAAAAGTCCATGCAAATGCAAAATCAAACTGTCTATGCAAACAGGAAACAGAAGAAAGGATTTTCTATTGAATTTCTTCATGGTCTAAAGAAGTCCAAGCCACTAGTTGTGTAAAGGACCAATGTGGTCTTCCATCAATGCTCAAAAAATAATAAGAATAGCAACTCATCCAAGGGTTGCTTTAATATCTTGTAGGCAGTCTGACTACAGCAAAGACTTCAGCACCACAAGAGCTAAAAGATGGATAGAAGTTGAGTGCTGCTACCAATGCACAGCAGCAGGTTAACTTTATAATGCTTAACAGCATCCCCAATTGGAATTGTGTCAGAGCAAGGGGAGAGCAAGAAGAGCAGAACCTCTGGGAATTCACATGAACTGATTGCCCCTTGTAGTTGAGGGAAATCTATTTGCAGAAACAAATTGACCTTGCCAGCTCGATAGAGACACAGATGTTAAATGATGTAACCAGCCTCCAAAGCTGCTGAATCACATGTAGCTCTTGCAGCAGGGAAGAAAGTGGTGGAGGCTATTTTTAACAGGCAAAGGACATTTTTGCTGAGATAGAAGTGTCTCTACTGAATCCTCAACAGATAGCTAATGCAAGTAATGGATTTATTAGGAGTCTATTGTTTAGTTCCATTATCTCTTATCTGTTTCCGGTGTCATGTTCATATATTTGTATGAAAATAGATATAATCTTCACTTTTCATGGAAACAAAAGTTACAGCTGCTGATCCTTATAAGTTAAAAATAGTAGCAGTGAAAGTAGAAATAACCCCACCTATAGAAGACATGAAACATGTAAAATAAAGACCTAATCTATTTCTTAGCTTTTCATATTTTCAGATGACTTTTTTTTTTCCAAAAATAATAATTCTGTATAAAACACCAGATTTCCCTACACTTGCAACAAAACTCCTTATGCAGGAGATATTAGCTCAAAATATCCAAGGGATGTCTTTAGTATTTATAGTGAACTAAGATTGCCATGGATTGCAAAGGCTTAGAAGAACAGAAGGTGTATCTAGACCAGTTTGTGGAAGAGAAACCCATTGGCAATTGCTAAATGCAAAACCAGTGGTGGAATCTATGCAAGGATCTGGGGCTGGAAGGGTATTCATAGAACTCTTGGTATAAACTGATCCTGATCCATCACTCTTCCCTGGGCATCTGGTTTTAGTCACTACTGCAAACAGGATCCTGGTTGAGATGGAATTTTGTTCTGGAACAGGAGCAATTCTGATGTTTTAGTGACATCCAGACTCAGGTAACAGCAATTTTCACACTGTGATTTGTGCTGATCTAGAGAAAAGGACATTCCTTTAATATGAGGCAGGTTAAGAGTCACACCCAGAGTTCGACTCCAATACTCCACACATCCAAGCATTAGTATGCTTATTGTGTTCACTCCTGCAACATGTCCTAGAACTTTGCAAATAAGGGCTTTCTCAATACATTCCTTGTTTGAAGGTACCTTTATTCAACATTTCTTGCTTTTTCAGTGCCAACAACTTGCTTTGACTGAATGTAGGAGGGCAAAGCAAAAGTCAAATTAACCACAAATGAGGATGCCTGCTGCAGCATCCCAGTTTCTCACTGGTTTTATGAAAGCTGCAACAATAGGTCAGAAAAACAGTGAGGTTAGGTAGAGTCCAGAGATGAAAGTAATTATGCTCACTTCCATCAGCTTCCACTGATTAAGATTTACAAATTGCATTAGTATTCACATTTTGATATTAGTTGAAGGAATTGAGTTCCAAATTATTAATGTCACCAAGAAACATAATAATCCCTTATACCTGAAGGCAAAAAACAAATGTCATAGACTGAAAGAGAGTTACAGCGATGCCTTCAAAGAAAGACTGCCCTCAAATTGACTGGTTTGGGTAAAGATATCAGCCCTAGCTTGTCTTGTGTGCAAAACAGTTCTGATTTCAAAACCCAGCCAAAAAATATTCATGACCATGCAGAGGGTTGATTTTTCTTGCTGCACACTCTTATCTTACCTATGTTGTTACTCTCATTCAAACAGAGTGGTTTAAGTGGCTCCAGAGCAGATGTAACTGAAGATAGAACTAGATACAAAGGACAAATAACAGAAGAAAGCCGTCAAATAATCCTTGTTAGTGACAATGAAATCAGTGCAGACACTATTTAGCTACTGCTGCACATCTTTGGGGACTTTGTTAAGTGTTCATGTGGATTTAAAGACAACTATGTGTAGTAAATGTTGGTACAACCTCTGTACTAAACTTGTACTGAATTATCTAGAAATAGTAGAAATCCAAAGTGGCCAGATTTCAGGTAGATTTCACTTTTTCTAGGACGCTAATCAAATATATGCACTCCCCCCCACCTTCTCCTTACAACTCATTGCTTCCAATATTTCAATATTTCATTCCTAAAAGGACAATGGAAAATTACAAAAGCATGTCAATAATGTAATGAGTTATATTTATAAACCTCCTTCTTGTCAAGCAATTCAGGACACTATAAAGACAATTAAAGTCAAATTATAATCACATAAATTGTTATGAATGCATTTTATTAACTAATTAGAGTAAAAATCTAAACTCCAAAATTAAAGTAAACAAATGTCGCATCATTAATAGAGAACAGTAGAGAAAAACAACAAGCTGTTTGTCCTAATGTTTCAGGAACTTTAAGGATACTTTCATTTATTTCTGTGATTTAACTTGCATTTTATTGGGTTTTCTACCTTAAAAGACATAAGGCAGGATTGGGTGACATCTTAAAAGCTCATGAAGTATTTATATGCCTTATCCATGGATGTAATAGAGAATGTTGACCCTTGGCAGCTGGGCTTTCTGCAACATGTGCCAAAGAATAGCTTGAAAAATCCCTCTTCTTAACTAGGGAACAACTTTCAGTTGTCAGAAAGAAGGACACATTCTCTTCCAGAATTTGTGTGTGAAAGTCAGGGCTGGCAGTAATTACCTCTGTCCCTCCAAGACTGACACCCTGAAATTTTCTCTTCCATCCATTTTGAAAAAAAAACAAACAACCAACCAAACAACAAAATTGGATTCAGACTTTATGTGCAGACTTCATAAAAATTGAATTTTTTTCTATGGAGGTAATTTACTCTGCTTTCTGGTGAGTTCTCTTCTGAGAAAAGATTGATCCAAGTTTGGGCAGTTTCCAAGAAAAGGTGAGAATAAAACCAAATCTTCTCTTCATTTTTACAGATGGCCACACTAATCAAGTTGTGTTATTTGAAAGGAAAATGTCTGGCATTTCATATTGGGAAGAGCTTCACATTTCTGATTTGTGTTAGATAGACTGAGCATGTTTGCTAAAGTCAGCCCTTGGGGGTTTAGGCAGAGGAAGAGATGCATTTCAGCTAAGTTTAGACTTTGACAGCATCAATGTGTGACTCTAGGCTGGTCATCTGGGATCTTTCCAGTGTCAGGGGGAAGAAGGAAGAACTTTGAGTGATCATTTTATCTTGTCTACTTAAGTTTCAGCTTTGTTCTTCATTATAAAAAAAAAAAAAAGAATGCTAAATAATCTTCCTCAAAAGCCCCCTGTATTAATAAGGGGATTTACCAGGCCCAAGAAAACCTAATTAACTGATTTAATCCATAGTCACTTATATTAAACTATAAATGAAAAAAAAAAAAAAAAAAGAGAGACCTCAAAAAAATGAAAGCAGCATCAAGTATTATCTCTTATGTCTTTGATTCAAACACAAGTCAATTAAACATTTATCATTTCTGAACAATATTTACCTTCCTTAGCCTTAAAAGCTTACAGTGATGGCAATTACACAATTGTTTCAGGTGATCTATTAACCATTTCATGATCCTCCCCATGAGCCACTAGAACACTTGCCCTCCAATCCAACAAAAATCTTCACAGATAGAATTTAAGCCTCTTGTTTTTTAAGCTTCTTTATGATCATGGAGAAGAGGTGATTTCCTGGTCTGCAGCGACCCTTCTGTGTATTTCAATACTGCTTCCCTCACTTCCTTTGATCTTGTTTCTCACTTTATAACTGAAGAATTTCTTGTTAACAACCACAATTCAAAATATTTTGACTTTCTTAAAAATACGAGAAGGCAAATGTATTTTAAATGCTTGCACTGCTTTTAAATGCTGAGGCTTTCAACAAATTTTTTCTGGTTTTTTTTTTCATTCTCTCCTCAGCTGAACAGATTTAATTAATTCTAGTTTGACAATCTGTTGTGGTTTAAACCCAGCTGGTAAGTAAAGTACCACCCAGCCCCTCTCTCATTCCCTCAACCCTGTGGCCCTGAGAGGAGAATCAGAAGCAGATAAACCTTGTGGATTGATAGAATTCTTTCATAATTTAAATAAAGTAAAATATAATAATAGTATCATAGAATAGTTTGGGTTGGAAGAGACCTTTTAAATGTCACCTAGTCCAACACCCTTGCAATGAATAGGGGCATAGAATCATGAAATCACAGAAGAATTTGGGTTGGAAGGACATTAAAGATCATCCAGTTCCACCCCTCTGTCATGGGCAGGGACACCTTCCTCTATCCCAAGTTGCTCCAAGCCCTGTCCAACCTGCCCTTGGACACTTCCAGGGATCCAGGGGTAGCCACAGCTTCTCTGCATAACCTGTGCCAGGGCCTGCCCACCCTCACAGGGAAGAATTTCTAAATATAACCCTGCCCTCTTTCAGTTTAAAACCATCCTTGTCCTATTGCTAAGTGCCCTTTTAAAAAAATCCCTGTCCACTGTTCTATAGATTCCCATTAAGTGCTGAAAGGCTGCAACAAGGCCACCCTGGAATGTTTTCTTCTCCAGGCTGAACTATCCCAGGAATCTCAACCTTTCCTAATGGGAGAGGTGTTCAAGCACTCTGATCATCAGTGAGGTGATCACACCTCTGATTTAGAGCAAGCACTGCTCAGCAAAGGCTAAAACAGTGTGTTATCAACACTTTTCTCATCCTAAATCCAAAGCCAAGCACTGTACCAGCTCCTGAGAAGAAAATGGACTGTATCCCAGCTGAAACCAGGACACAGTCTTCAAATATTTGCCCTATTGTTATTTGAAAGAATAAATAGCCAGTTTAGATGGTCCATAGAACAATTATTCATAGCAAAGTTTTATTTGGTTTTCCTTAAATTAAAGCACAAGTGTGCAGTAACAAAAAAAAGAATGATTTGAAAGAAATTTCTATGCTGTCTTTCACATGAATGTGACAGCTTGGGTAAAGTTTGGGCTTCTTCTGTCTGTGGTTTTGGGGTTTTTTTGGCTGCTGCCCATTGGAAGTTCTCAGAAATTGTTGTTCTGTAGCTATACCACAAATTTTTAAATTCCAGATTCCAAACATCCCCATGAGATAGGGACAGGAAGGGAGTCAACCATATATTGTTTGATGACTCTCAATCTCCTACACATTTTGTGTGGGACAAAATTAGAGTTAATTTTGTTCACAGTGCTATGTTTTGGATCTGTGACCAAGAAGACAGTGATGATGTTTGACTCTGGTGATGTTTTATCCTTGGTAAGAAATTCTTGCACAATGTCATGGCATTTTCTGCTTCTCAAACAGCAAAGAGGTTGGAGATGAAAAAGAGGCTGGGAGGAAACACAGATGGGACAGCTGAACCCAACTGACCCAATAAAAACAATTAGAGCTGGGGGAAGAAGAAAGGATGGGAAGCTGTCCAGAGTGAAGGTGTCTTCCCAAGTAACCACACTGCTTTCCTGAATGGTTATTTTACTACTTTCCTGGAACAGGAAACTAAACACCTGCCAGCTGATGGGAAACAGTCAATGCATTCCTTATTTTGCTTTACCTATTGAACTGTCTTTACCTAAATCCATGATTTTTTGCCCTTTTAGCCTTTTGAATACTTCCCTCATCCCACTGAGGCAGGGTTTGGGGAGTGAGTGAGCAGCTCTGTGGGGCTCAGCTGCCCATGGGGGTTAACCCCCAGCACTCAGAGTCGGTCCTGAGGGGTGACAGGAGTATTACACAGTGATGCACATTTGATCCCGTGGTCAGGAACAGTGTCATTTCAACACACCCTTGACAGGAATTGTGGAATTCCTCCATCAGTTTTTTAATTTATCCCTTGATAATGAACTCAAGCCTAGATGAAAAAAAAAAAAAAAAAAAAGAAAAGAAAAAGGAAAAAGAAAGAGGAAAAGAAAAAAGGAGAGGGGAAAAGGGAAAAGGAAAGTCTGTTTGCTAAAGTGGCTTAAGGTAATATTTTCCTCTACAGCTGGAGCAGCCTAAAAACATGCACAGGATCAGTAATACTGGTCAAAACAACAATTTGATTGTTTTTTAAAGTGTGCCCATTCACTGATAATCTTTCAAAATACCTTTGTTTAACACCTCTTCTCACCATTAAAATCACCATTAATGTAAATGTTTTCTATTGTATAATGTCTTCCATCCAATTTATCCCGGGGTACAAAAGAGTATTTGGAGACATGAAGATAAAGGGGAGGAAAGTTGACAGTTCGCTTTTAAATACAACTGATCTCAGGTAAACAACTTGTGCTTTCACCATTTCAATATTAAACACATATTTCACATTAACAAGCAGTCACACCATAGCAGGGAGAAGTAACTAAAGTCAAAAGACACAGAAAGAAAATATCTCAATAACAGTTTGTTGTTGTTGTTGTTGTTGTTTTGTTTTTTTCTTTCTTTCTTTTTTTTTTTTCAAGTTCCCCTCTCCTTTTCTTCCTGGATGAAACAGATTCCATTTTCAGAGCCTAAAATTACATTGTCATCTCAAAACCATTTCTTTTCTTTTTTTTTTTCTGCAACACAGAGATATCTGGATACCTCTGTTCTATTTCTTTTTTTTCACCTCCTGTAAAACAGAAGGCTTGCAGGAGTACTATTTTGACAGAGACTAAAAAGCAAGCAGAGACAGAGTTGGTATACAAGTGCTTTAAAATCTCGTGTTCAGTGTATTGTATCATAGCATAGTCATCTGACCGGAAGGAAAACACAAGTCTTGCGTCTGTGATAAGCTTCTCTCCAAAATAAGAAACAAAACTAGCTGCACTTCAGCCCTGAGGCATAAAGGATTTGGGTCTAAATTTGGGGGTCAGAGTAGTAAACGTCTTCCAAGAAGGTATGAACAAAAAGGTGTGAAGACTGAGGTTTCAGGAAATGCATTCAAGGTAATTGTCATGGGCTGAGCAAATGAGCTCACTGTTGTGTATCATCCAGGTTCAAACTCGGCATAGGTCAGAATGAAAAACAAATCAAAGGTCTTCATTTAATTGCCCATTAAGAACCCTAATATAAAATGCCAGTGGTGAAGTTCCCAGTACAGTCAGTAGTAGGGAGGGCCACAGGCTGGGACTCAGTATGGGATAAAAGCACAGTCTCTGTTTTCCCTCTTTGTGCAGTTCATGATTTTATTGTGGATCCTGAATAGTGCTTTTGTCCATCTAGTCCTTTTGTCCCATCATTATGAACTGGAATAATTATGGCAGTTCCTGCCCTCAACATTAGACAGAGCCCTAGTCTAACAAACACACTGGAACACAGTGAGAGGAGGTCCTGTTTTAAAGAATATCTCTTCTATTGTGTGTCCAGATTTCACCTGATAAACTCTGAGACATGACTGTGATACAAATCCAGGGAGCAATTCTAAACATATTTCCATAATACAGATGTAACTGGAAGTTACACCTCTGCTCAAAACAGGTTACAAGTTTACTTTCCTTGGGAGAAATAGGCATCTTCAGGAGATGAGTCAGCTTTTCCTAAAAAGAGGCAGACTTCAAAAGTTGATTTAGAGAACTACTTATAGGAAGGATAAAAATTATGCAATGAATCCTCACACTGAGCTCTCTCTCTTTTGTATCTTCACCTGCTCTTTATCACAGAGGACAATAAAACTGGCTTAGATCAACCATCTCCTTTTAGACACTTACATATAACCACAGGGAATCCTACTCCTTGGCTGGAAGGTTCCCTCTGTAGCACTTCAAAGATCACAAGTAAGAATACAATCATCAATTGAGACAACAAGAGCTGTTCCCAGGGTGGCATAATTCTTCCTGGTACTCTTCTTTGTTCCACTGGTGAAATAATTTGATCAGCTCTAAAACTGTGTCCTTTATCCTGGGCATGAACTCTGCTATCCAGGCTAGTGTGGCAGCCATCCACCAAACCCACCTAGAGATTCTGCTCTGAGAATATCAGAATCTGCAGTAGAAATGATTGGCAATGTAAAGCAAGATAATTATTTATATTAGATAACTCTCCCATAACCTGTCATGATTTGATGTGTAGATTTAGTGTTTTCAGAACAAATCCGCTGGTGTCAGTGACTCCAATCGTGTGAGAAAGACTGAAGAACTGGGATCACCACTTGCAATCTGAATAGAAAATTAGAGACTCTCAGATCCTCCTTAACAAGCTTAAAAGAGAATAATATCCTCTTTTTAACAATTTATAGGATGGTTTAAAAAGCAGTTTTTGAAAGACTCTCATTTTCTTTTAAATTCTGTAGGTTTTTTAGAGTCATTTCTGTGGAAATTGATATCACCAGTTATATAATTTATGTACAGATCTGTAAAAATTTATTGTTCTATTCTAACTAAATCCACCAGTCTTTTCCAGGAGGATCTGTATCTTCCTATTTTCACTTCATTTAATTTTGGAAGAGCCAGGGGTTTTGTTTGCCTGCTTTAAAAACACATTAAAAAAACAAACAAACAAACAAAAACAAAACAAAAAAACCACACCAAAACCCAAAACAACCAAAACCAAACCCAAACAATACAAAACCAAACAAACAAATAAACAAAAAAGGCAAAACAAAAAATGCTATCATGAAATTCAAAGTAATCAGTAAAGAGTTAAAATAACTCATAAGCTTCCTCACTCCCACATGGCTGGCAAGCAACTTCTGATTCAGTTGTTGGTAGACTTGCAGCAAGAATTTATACACTGAATTAATAGTGCTATTTCTAAAATAAAAGAGTAATAAAAGAAAGTGCCTCCATTAGACTCAGTACACCTGGGACAACACAAGGTAAGCTGAGCACAGCACACTGTGCATCACGACTCTTATCTTAGATGAATGGCCAAAGCCTCTGGAAAACATATGGCTTAAGCAAATTAAGAGAATCTGGAGCTGTTTACTAATGAGGAAAAACCAAGCAAACAAAACCAAATGTATTAGTCCATCACTAACTAAAGGGCACTGTATGACAGCAACAAAATAAACAGATAAATCAGTAAAATCCAGTAATCCTGCCAAATAAATCACGGACTCGGTGACAATTAAACGTAGCCTACTTTGACTCATGAGTAGCGTCATGTTCTTCCAGGCTAAAAAAAGACTCTGGAAAGCCTTCTGTGCAATCATGTTAGTTTAAATCCCCTGGAGTAGCAAACAATAGCTGGCATTTAGTATGAGAGGGAAAAGTAATTTGGCAGAAAGATCAAGGGTTGTCAAGGTTTGTTACTTTCTCATAGTTTCTCAGAAGACTCAGGCCAGGAAAGGCCATTGCAGTTGGGTGATTGAGGTCCTCACAGTCTGTTCAGCCCTGGAGTGAAGGAAGCTCCTGCACAAGAAGCAGACTGATGCTTGTTTGGCAACTCCAGGCACTGGCTGAGCTTTTCAGTGGATTCTATCAACCTCTCTGCAATAAATCCCCCTTGTTTAGATGACCCACCAAGTTCTAACATAAAGACTCATGACAAGGAACATGAAAGTATTATGTTCTAGGAATTAAAATTTCATACTAGTGTTACAAGTAAATCCAGACTCTGATGCCACAAGTTAGTCAAACAGGTATATTTGACACCCTGTTACCTCAACTTCTCTCTGCAGAGCAGCATAGGGGTTTATGCAAGTAAGTACATTTCTATAAAAGCCTTCTAGTTTATAAAATTCTTGATTATGTTGGCCCAAGTGTCATAAGCAAAGTTAAATCTTCAGAATACACCTTGTTGTCATATTCAAGGTAGAGCCATCCAATCCACTCAGAGTTCAGAAAAACGGTAAAAATATTACGGATCCATTACTCAGACAGCTTTTTACAACAGATGGGACTGAAAGCATCTTGTGAATATGATATTTACACATTATTCTGGTATATTCTCTATGATGTTTACAGGGTAAAAAAAGGTTAATATTGCTATGCATAAGCTTGGAAATATGTCTTTATCATCTGAGGTGTTTACTTGTTTACCTTCAGCTACCAGCTTTGAACCATGCAACAGCAAGGCAGGAGTTCTGTTTTGTTTTCATTCAAGTACAAACATCTCTGTCAGGTTGGAACACAGCAGTCTGACTGGCTTAGCCCCTCCACCGGGGGATTTTCTGCATAGGTTCTTGATGAAATGCAAATATGCCAGAGTACACCCATGCTTCTACAGCACTTGTTTCCTGAGACATGGAGCAGCACAGTTACAAAGTACTATTGCTTTGATTTTTCAGAAATCTGGAAAAAAGGTCAATCAGAAATTATGGCATTAGTTTCCATCTTGCTGAACAGATCTCTAATGAATAATAATAAGGTCAAATTTCTTGCCAAGACAACATTTCCCAGCTGAGGCAAACACAGTAAAGACATTCTGGAAGGAAAGGAGGAGTGCATAACAAAAAATTAATGCATGCCAGAATAACCATGTCTATGTCATATAATACATCTCCAGAGTCCTAAGTAGATTCTGATACTTTTAATTCCATGAGATATTAGAAAGGCATGGACTTCTCTGCTGTGGTAAAACTTTTGTAACCACAAGCATTGGAAATAAAATCTGAAGTCATAGTTAAATCGAGAGAGAAAGAGTCCCTACCCTACACTGAAATTACTGTCCATTAAAAAGAGAGAGAAATAAAAATGAAACCAACAAATAAAAAACACACACAAAATCTTTCCTGACAGAAAAAAATAAAAAACAACAACAAACACACAAACCAAACCAANACACAAACCAACAACAAAACAAAACAAAACAAAAACCAACCAAACAAACAAAAAAACCCAACAACAACAAAAAAAACTACGTTGCATGGGTGAATTGTTATGAGGGATTGAGTTAAAAAGAAAATTTACTAGAATTATGCATGGAGATACTAATACAGAAACAGAAAAGTTAGTAATCAGATGACTGACCCTGCACTAAACCCCAAATTTTGAAATAACTGCTGGTTATGAACGATGGCCTCTTATTTAGAGTGTGGGATTTCCTGCAACCATTCAGTTAAAAAGCAGAAATTATTGTTCTGACTGTTAAGACCTTAGGAGTGCCACCTCTCAGTCCATGACTCCAAAGCTTTTCAGAGTTGGGTAAGCAATGTCCTTCTTCTGCATTGCACCCAGAGCCTGCTTAGCTTAGGAGACCTCAGGAGAACCACATAAGAGATTATACTGCATCTTTATGAATCCCTTTTCTGAAAAAAAAGCAGCTCACTGTTGCTTTTAGCTGTTGTTCCACTGCCTCAGATCTCTAAAGAGAGAGAATTATTTGGACAGGGCTGAATTACTCAGAACGCACACGTTGCTGAGCAAAAACTAACTCGACTCTTTCCTTCTGCAAAGCTTAGTGAGAATCATTTGCTAATTTACAGGCACTGCAGAAAATGACTATAATAGATGATGGTCCCTGTTCGGAACAGAATGCATCACACAGCCAGATTAAACTACAGTTAATTGTACAGAACGAGGGGGGTGTGGGGGGACAGAAATAGGATGCAATTTACAACAGAGAAAACATGCTTTAGAGAGGCATCTCTAAAATACATCTCTAAATATAGAGTGATGATAGACAAGAAAACTAAACCCACAGATTTGAACATCTTTGTGGTTTGAAATCCATGTCCAAACTATACAGCTGGTGCTCATCTTGAACAGGAAATGTCATTTTTAAACTTTTAGTGCCATCTGATTTTAAAGGCCAAATCAACACGTCTGAATTATTATAAAGTATGTAACAGTTATTTCACTTTCTTTTATTATTACTAGTTCAGAATAATAAATATTAGAAAAAAAATGGAGGAAATACAGAAGTAGTCAAACAGCAACTGCATACTTAGGGAAAATGGAGTGCATATAATACGGATATTTGATCTTCACAAGGTTTCCATACTCTAAGACAAATATCCATCTATCTCAATATTTTTGATCCTTACTGTCAATTAATATATTGCCCAGGTTCTGTAAAACTCAAATGTCTAAAGATGTGAACTGTTTCAATGCCAATGTCAGGCTTCCTAAGAGATGGGTTTTTTTAGTGATTCTGTCCATGAAAATAATAACATAATTTCACAACACTGAAAGTTTCAATCTACTGGCAGCAGAAAATAAAGATTCTAAGAGTAACTATACAAGAATTTTAAATACAAAAGTAAACAACTGCCTCAGCCACCCTGGATAATACAACACATTTTCATTAAGGCCATCAGAGGAACACCAGTGTCCCAGAAAATGAGGTGAAAACTTACCTGGAGTGATCAGAGGTAAAAATCAGCTAATGCAACAAGAAATCAAGGATTTAGCCACTGAAATACAGAACACAACTCTCAGGGAATCTGAGGACTGTTCATAAGATCAACAATTTTTTAATAATAAACCAAGGGTGCCAAATTATCATCTCAGTGGAGCATCAACTTTGGAACGGGATTCTATACACAGAAGGCATTTCACAGTCCAAGGTGTGTTGAATAACACAATTTCTTTGCAATCTGCAGCTGCTCATAAACTGATTTGGGTTTGAGCATCTCCAAAACAAATGTCTGGAACATAAACATAGATTAATGCTACTACTGATATTGTCTGTACTGAGTTGGAGTGTAGAATAACCAGGTGCATTGGCATATTTGGTACATCCCATAGAGCTGGATATCCACTTGGAAGAGCATACACAAAGGGAAATGAACTTCACAGCTTTCAGTGGTGGAAACAGGAAAGCCATCAAGCTCCCAAAGGACCAGTGGGAAATAGATGAATGTGTCCTGATTGCACCAAATGGGCCTCCTGAACAGGTCTTGAAATGAGTTTTTCGTTTGTTGATATTCTATGCTGGAAGCAGCACAGGACAAATGTGCTGAAGACTTGGTGCTGAGGAGGGACCAGAATCTAAAGATTCAGGCACCAGAAAAGTTACAAAAAGGGAAAATCTAATTGCCCAGAGAAACTGAGTGTCCCATACCTAGAAGTGTCCAAGGCCTGGTTGGAGCAACCTAAGATAGTGGAAGGTGTCCCTGCTCATGACAGAGGGGAGAACTGAGTGATCTTTAAGGTTCTTTCCAACCCAAACCATTCCATGATTCTATGAAAAAAGTCTTTACCATGATAGTAGTTAAATTACCCTGAGGGGTTGGTTGTGGAATCTCCATCCTTGAAGATTTTCAGAATTCAACTGAATAAGGACCTGAGCAATTTGATGGAACTTTGTTAGTCTTAGTCTGAAAAGGTGTTCACTGGAAGTCCCCTTTGCTTAAGTCTTTCTCTGATTGTGTTGTATTAGCCTCTTCAGACTGGAATAGGAATGCTGACCCTAAAACCCAGACTGCCTTTGTGTGTTTGCCTGCATGGAAGAAAAATTCTTTGAAACTAGACTGATTATCTAACATAGGGAATATTTTTCTGAGGAGAATAACAGCCTGAAACTCATTCCATAAAGTGTCTATTTCTCTCCATTGACTGCAGAAGTTGCTGGCTCACTTGTAGATATTTCTTTGTGGATGTCTAAAATCAGATGAAATAAATCCCACTCCCTCTACATCCATGAACTCAGCACTTATTGCTGCAAATTGCCACTTCCAAAGGATCATACTATACTTTTTCATCCTGTAAGATCAGTATTTTTCAAGTGCTTTTCTCTTCAATTTTGCCATAAAAAGGAGAGGAAAACAGCAGTTCGCTTTAATGACCAACATAACATTACACTGCTTTGAATCCAAAAGCTCATCTTTCATTTAATCATCATCCATAAAGATATTTTTTCTTACTTCATCTAGGAGAGTCAGGGAATTGTTAGGTTTTACTGTAAGTCTCCTGGCACTACATTTCATAAGGATAACATTAATTCTGACACGTTTATTTGGAAAAAGCAAAGATATTCCGCTAAAACCTCCGAGGAGGTGGCATAACTGTCCTAATTTGGGTGGTATTTAAGTTTCGCCATGTTCACATACAACTCTGTGGAAGTGAAACGCATCACAAATTGATGCACACCTTTGGATGTTACTTTATCTTAAGTCTTAAGGTACAATTACAGTTGCTTTCTATCCCTTCTAAATTTGAAACAAATGGAAATGCAGGATAAATAAAACTGTTTTTATAGTCAGGAAAAGAAATGACACTGTGAATGAATAAAATAGCAAGTTCTGCAAACTGCAATACAAAATATCTCAAAAAGAAGTGAATGAGAACTTTGTGCCACTCCCATAGAATTTTGTAGAGTATTAATGCTTGGGATGCTGATGGAGAGAATTAACAGACATGTTGAGAGCCATGAGAGCCACTCAATTCCTAAAAAAGTCATGGAGAAGACTGAGTGAACTCTACAATTTCCTTAGACTTGAGTTTGCATCATTGGTGGTGCTTGCTGTACGCTCAGAAAACTGAAAACTCCTGAAATGAACAGACTAATAAACTCTCAATAGAAAGATTGCAAGTCACTGCATCACTTTCCATTTGTGCTGTGGTGCCTCTTACAGATTCATGTGGGGTGTTTCACCCTCCTCAGTGATCATGTCTCTTTTTCCAAAGGTCTTCAAATACACTGATTCTTGATCTTGTATCTGTTTATCTAAATGCTTGTCCAGTTTTATGGTTTGGTTTTGTTTTGTTTTGTTTTTTTAATATTATGGAGACTGGAAACCTCCCTTCAGGCAGATTATGCCATTTACAGCCTTCCCAAAGGTGCTTAAGCATAAGTGGTGGGATCTTGCCTTTGTAGAAGAAGGAGTTGCCATGTTCACTTATATTTTTAGATCAAAATATTTTGGAGAGCTGTTCTGAGTACTCTGCACAGTAGAACAGAGTCTGTCTCGTTCTTACCTTTTCACAGCTTTAGTAAAAAATAGTAAAAGACACTTTTTATTTTTCTCCCAACACTAACCTTTAGGTACATTCAAAGTCTATAGAGATGAACATTTAAACAAAGAACATTCAAAAGAATTACCGTGGATGCTACTGATTTTCAGAAGGTAGTGCTATGCTGATGACTCTATGAGTTTTCACAAGGGCACAGTCAAACACCAAGGCCTGGAGTGGAGATGGGGATGATTTGTACTCCTTTTAGGAAAATATACCAATAATTACTCATAATCTTCTGCAAATGTTAAACATCATTAACAAAATATCTGAATTATATTTGTAGTTGCTTGTTATCTTACATTTTCCAAGACTAAAGAAAAGCACATGATCAGAGCACAAAACGAAACTACAACTGCTAACAATCCTTCTAGCTAGGAATTCTGCTGTAGTCTACAACCACAATTTCTTGGTTAAAACAACAACAGCCTCTATTCTGCTTCCTTGGGGGATAATTATCAAAAACGTGATTTTAGTACAGCAGGTGTAGATGTGAAATTCTCTGCAAAGGATGAGCTACTCCAGTGAGCTCAGGGACATTTTCCTAAAGGTATTTCAGGTTACTAACTGAAGTAGCAGTATCTGAATGACTGCAGGATGAGAGGAAGGTCCCATATGAGCATTTCCTGAGAGCATTATTATTTTCTAACTCTAAAGATTAGTAGCATATAAAGGTTGCTATTTTATCCCCAGCCATTGCAAAGCTGAGCTCTTAGAGGCCTTTTGGTGTCTTTGGTTGCACCACTAATCTGCTGGACTCCATCATCGTATCAAAAACATCTGCATAATTCTTTTATTAGTTTGGATTAGATTTATTGATTTTTCAAGATACAGATTGATCTTGAACCAAATTGTGTTATTGCTACTTCCTTTTGAGCAGTCTCAATGGGCCTAGTTCATGGTCCATAAGTTTATACCAAGTTCTTTTTTAGAGTTTCAGAAAGACAAGCAGCATGCATTGGATAGTCACAGAAAGGTGCAGTGAATGTTTGTGGTTCAATTTCTTTTTCTTAAATTATGTGTCTTTGATTCAAGAGTCAGGAAAAATAAGCAAGATATATTAGCTCTTCATCTTGATCCACTGATTTTACTTCAAAGGACAGAATAATTGTCCTTAACACAGTTTATAAACCTTTACAATATCATTTGCTTCAGTTTAAACAAATAAAAGCAACCACAAGTGAATATCTACAAAATAAAGCAGAAGTAATACATAACTAATGCAAAGGTTCAGGGAAGGAAACTTTCTGGAAAAAAAAAGATCCTTTCTGACCAGGCTGAGGTATCAGGATGTTTGTACTGCCTTCTAGCCCAACAATTCATAGCCACAGGGGCTTACCAAACTGTCTTTACCAAACAGACATCTACACACAAGTCATGAAGGTTGGACTTGATGGTCTTGGAGGTCATTTCCAACCTTAATGATTCTATTATTCTCATTCATGTTAAAAGGCTAACCCTGAAGCCCCTCTTGAATTGTTTGCATCCAGTTCCTTGTGTTTCATCCAGTATTTCATCCTGACCAAGTAATCGTGTAGGGAACATCCCCTACACAAAGTTACCCTCCCTGGCCTCTCCTGTAACCCTGACCCAAAAAGCACTCCATCCGTCTGTTGCCTCATCTCTACAACAGCACCACACATCTCAGCACCTCGTTCTCATTGAGGGTATCACTGTGCTCTTTGTCTTCCTTGCCTGAATCCTGACCAATCTTTATTTGCCCATCATCACAGATCTCCAGTCAAATGAGCATCCACTCCATCCTGACTGGTTCTCTTCTAATGGCATCACAGTTCTGCATCCACACAGAGGACATCTAGTTCCTCCTCCATATTTCCCAATTTTCCGTACAGACATTGCTGTGTCCTTCTTTGACCAGGTTTACCCTTCCCAAGACTTTTATTACTTTGCCTCATGCCTTTACCACTTATTCTATTCTACACAATGCTAGGACTGCCAGGACTTTAATGCAAGACTGACTAGAATCTTCTTCAAAAGTACAAAAAGCCATCATGAGCAGACTTAAAAAATTTGAGAGCAAAAACTTGTATAAGACTTTCTAAAATGGAAGAAACACAAGAATAGGAAAAGTTATTAATTCCTGTGCACTGTGTCTTTCAAAGGGCATGACATGCACCCAGTAACTGAACAAATCAAACAGCTGTAAAACTCCTCATGGACACTCTAAAAAGAATTAGTTTTATTATTTTACACCTTCCCTGACACACTTAGTGAGCATCTGTGTGGAGGACTCCTGAAAATCCCTTATTCCTTGCAACACCACAGCAAAGCTTCTTGCTTTTAATGGGATTCTAGTTGTCTAAGACTAAGGTTTACCCTACCACTGACATGGATTTACACTAGTACAATGGATCAGAATTTGCCCCGAGAACCTATTAAAATAATAAATCTACTAAATTCTATATTTAATGAAAATAATAGGTTGGCTTGAGAGACATAGAATGATAGAACACAAAAACTGTAGACAGAACACAAAAAAAAAAACAGTAGCAAGGACCACCTAGACCAATTAGGCATTTTTTAATGTGGTTTTGTTTTGTTTTGGTTTGTTGGTTTTTTTTATTTAAAAATGCACACTTAAGTTCATAGCTTAATTCCTAGCTAAGCTATACAGCATCCTATTTCTCTTCAAACCCCTAAGGTCCTGGCCTGAAAAAGCTTTGAGGATTGTACCCCAAACAGTACAAATGAGCCCTTAACATATAAGCACACTGCAATAAAAATCATCAGAACATGTTTCCTGTCTATTTTTAGAGGAGAAAGACACAACTTCACATGGGTACTGTACACAACTAAATCTGATTTAAATGCACATCCTAAGAAAATATTGCTGACAAAGACCCCCTTGCAGATTCAGCAGTACCAAAAGCACTTGGAGATGGATTCACCTTGCAGGGGGATCACTCTCCAACTCCTCCTGGTTTTCAGATCTGACACATAAGATGCTCATCCTATTTCTTAGATGAGTATCTTGAGATACAGATCTTCATTTAGCTGTTTCATCTGCAAGTGAAAGGTTATAAAAGTCACAGGTGTCTCCCCAGGGATGAAAACAAGACAGGCATCACCCACATTTCCTCTGCAACTCTCTTTTCCCACACCTTCTCTGTTTCTCACTCTTTCCCTTGGTGATGTCCAGAAACAGAAACACTTATTCAGGATAGATGAGACATTTGAAGGAGGTTCTGTAGCATTTTCACTGTGAAACTGAATCAGAAATAAGAGCAACTTATGGAAATATCAGCCAAATCAATACAACATAGTTTCTCACAGTGTTTTTGAGTGGTGCTTATATTTAAGTCACAACTGTCCCAGGCATTTAAAGCAGGTCCATCACAGCACCTCATTCTACCTGTCACTCATAACTACCCTAAGTTTTAGGAGACAAACCCCATTCTGATAAGATTTCTTCCTATTTTTCATGTAAAACAAAGTCATTTCAGAAATGTTACACCACAGACTCACTCAAGCAACATCAGTGATAAGTAGCTACCAAATCAAGGAAACAAATTTCAAGGCAACACAATCCTATATTTTAGGAATATTTACCCAGCTGTCTTGAGGTAAGGAACACCATTTTAGGCAAAGAGAGTCAACGAAAAAAAACAATAAGATATACACACAGAGATGCATAATTTAAAATCTTTTAGAAAGGGCAACACTTAGAAATCAGCACACACCCAGGGTTCTGTTTCTACACATCTTTTGTTACAGTCATTCATATAGCAGCTGTTGAAAAACTACACTAATAAACCTCATGGCTTCACACAAAATTATTCATAGCTCAGAATCTTATTTTCATAATTAACATCCTGCTTCAGTCTTTCCCCAAATAATTGGGCTATCATTTTAGAAGCCAAAGATACTTAAGAATCAAGTCTCTTAAGAGAAAACAGTGATTAATGGAAAAAACAGGAAAGGTGAAACACTATGCTGGTACCTGAATTCACCTCCCATCAAAAAATGCTTCTTTCAAAAAAAACTCTTCAGAATTACTCAATATATCACTATTCCAAAAATGCTTCATCAACCAAGTATAACACACCCTGGAAAGTCTATCTGATTTCTTGGTCCTTCCTTAAGGCTGAAGTCTGTCAGACTGAATTTTTAAGCAGTGATTTTATGAGACCTGAGTGCACCAACAGGCTCTGCCCTGTGCAGCCTCAGCTGGGACCTCCACCCCTCCACTGCTCCCTCTGTCCAGGCACTGAATTTAAGCCAAGGCACATGATTCTAGTGTCTGTTTGAGCTCTACTCTATGTGTGTTATGCTTGACTGTGCTGATCTTAACCTGTTTGCTTGTTTTCCTGGTTTGATCTCAGCCCTGCTTTGTGACTGTAGGCTCAGTTCCTAATCACTAGCTTGTTGGCAAGCTCTGATTGTTGCCAGTGGATCTGCTCTTCTTGTTCAGGAACTCAAATGATATTTAATTCAGCTTTTGATAGGATGGAAGTGCACAGCAAATGCAAAGAACACAATAGGTATCTCTTATCCCATGGTGGTTCAGATGTTCCAGATTCTCTGTGCCCTGTACCTCTTCCCCAGAGCTCTTGCAGAACTGTGATCAGCTGTACTCTCAGGATGTTTGATGTTGCTAAATTACTGCAAGGGCTACTGGTAGAAAAAAATAAAAGATGTGTGTGAGGCCTGGACTAACCTGGGCTGGTGGAAGGTTCTCTGCCCATGGAGAGGGGCTGGAATGAGATGGTTTTAAGGTCCCTTCAAACGCAGACCTTTCTGTGATTCTGTGAAATGAGCCTCTATTTCTACCTCTGTTGGGCTCAGTTTTTACAACTGGGGGAGGTAAGCACAGGCTCTCCCACAGAAACTTTCAGTGTTATAATTGGTTTTTTTTCAATACTTATTCCTAAAGAAGGAAGCAGGTGCTCAAGATTCTCTGACTTAGCTTCCACAGACCCATAAGTGTCATTAGGTCTACAAGCAACAAGTTTGTTTTCTGCAGTAAAGTACAGGTGCTCAAATAAAAGCTAAAATACCTCTGCTTAGAAACATTATTTCAACAGTAAAGGTTGTGTGTGAAGAGGGAAGCAGTGTACTGTTGAAACCATTTAAACTTCCAGAATCTGTAGTTACATTTAACCTGCCACAATTACAAGGTGAATATACTTGAACATGCCTATAATTCAAACATACCAAAAGAGGACTAATCATTGGCTCTATGGCTCATTAAAATCAGACAGAAGAAAAGCATCTGCTACACAAAAGCAACTAATAAAAATCTCAATAAAGAAAAGACTATATTGTCTTTTTACTTCAAGCTTTACTGTGTTCAGTAGCTTGCTTGGCATGGGACAAACAACAAATAGTTCACAGTTCTTTCAGGGACCTAGAAAAGTTTTACTTTTCATTCATTTTCATTTACTTACTAGACTTCAAGGTGAATCTGAAGCTTCTTGGTCTCACTCTCTGCTGTGTTACTAGCGGGTAGTCACCAGCATCCCAATTTGACCACACTTTTATTGACAAAATACGCTCCAGCTTGGAGACTGACATTTTGTTCTGGCCCAATGAACTTTGGTTACACTTGGTAACTTTGCTCCTGTGTTTATAAACTCAGAATACCCATGGAATCTTAGCTGAAAGTTAAGAAAATATTTTGCATAAATCTTGACTTAAATCTGAGAGTGAGAAAGAAGGGATAAAAAAGAGGGTCATCTTCTTGATGAAATCAGGGAACCAGTAAGGACTTTGCATTTCAAATCTGTGCATTTAAGTATTTTCTTTATTAACTATGTTTAATAAACGCTTAGTTCACATTCTTGCCAAATTTACAAAGTGTGGTCTTTAGGCTGTACTATAATCTCTAGTGTTTATAAGTAAATATCATTTCCAATCCCTTTCCACTGGGGAAAAATTAAAATAAAAAGAATAAGAAAAAAAGGTTGAGGGAATAGCTCTCAAAATGGCAGATGATTAAGAATGGACTTTAGATGTTCTGGATCCTATGCTGTAGTAGCCTCTTATATGCCAAAGAACCTAAAGTTTTCTCTAGTTCCATCCCTAATTCCTCTGCTGACTCAGATCATCTGGGTTTTGAGCTCATGATCCATTTACAAACTATTGATGGTATCTCTTATTTACCCCTCTTGCAATGAGCCAGTCTCAGTGTCACATCTCTGAGTCTCGGCTGAATGAAACCCAAATCAAATGAAACATTAAAATTTCAGTACAATGGACAAGAATAGCTTTCAGTTATCTTTCTGATGATTCTTTCTGTGTTATTATTTCTTCCTCTATTGTCTTGGTCTCCTGGTGAAAACAGTCCTTGGAGAAATGAGAAAACACCGGGAGGATAAAAAGCAACTAGTTCTTATTGTGTCAGGAATTTATCTTGGATTGAGTGAAAGTAGCCAAAAGGGTAAAAGATGCAACAGTACCAATAAAACTTGCAGTGAAAGGATTGGTTTCCTTTTCTCTTTGAATGATGGAAGTTCCATTTGGATGGCTCAATTCCAGTATACCTGTGTATAACTTATACAGATATTACATAACAGTTCAATGAAACCCATAAATCAGCTTTGAAAGGGATGAACATGATGAATTTTGTATTGATATAAATTTGAGACTAGAAATCAGGGCTGGAATATAATCCTATAACAAATTACGTATTTGTGCCACGAGAGAAATGAGCACTACTCATCATCTAAGTAATAAAATCTCGAAAAGAGTTTGGCTACAGTTACTTTTTCCTTGGAGAAGAGCAGGGCAAACTTAGATAATCAGGAGTGTAAGGCACGGAAATGAATATTTGTTGGATGAAGTCAGGAAATGCATAAATCTCTGCTTTGAGTGAGTATCACACTGAGCACCTTTTGTGGTTGTTTCTGTGTTTCAATTAATTGTTACCTTGTCAGCAGCCTGTTATGAAGGTACTTATAATATGCCTACTAAATTGAAAGAAGTGGAATCCCCATATGATCAGAATATTCAAATCATTCTATTTACTTACCTTCTGACTTCCTCACATTTGAATATTGTGTTCACTGAGTAGGAGTGGAAAATAATTATTTATGAAAACACAGAGCTTTCAAGAAAGTTATTTTCCTGAGAAATTAGTTTTGGTTTCTGTGTGAAAGTTTTGATGCTTTTAATGTTTCATTCATCAAGAGCTTGATACAGGATTTTGCACCCAAGTTTCCAAAATTATGTTTGATGCATGAAAATAATGGGCTATGAGATTCATTTTGTAACCCCCAATTTAATTATTGGTGTTTCTGTGACTTGCTTTGTCTCTCAGTGGCTTTACATTCAACACATTTTACTTTCATCCTGCTCTTCCTTGAATCTTTTGATGTCATCCTGGTGACTGTGTTAGTGGTGTTTCACATAACTGAACTAATGATGATATCTGAGTGTTCAGGTGTGATCACCTGAAATATCTAAACAAATGCTGAGGTAACAGGTAAGTAACTTTTCCATGAGGTTGCATTTCTGGGGTAGAAGTTAAATAATATCCAAGAAATGGATTAAAAGTACTTAAAGAAGTGGGTTTGGTTTTGATTTATTAAAAGTGGGATCTTCTTGCCAGAGTTCTGTATATCTTCTAATATTTAGTATTAGATTATGACTATCCCCTCCCAGGTGCCCCCTTCCATAAGGCTACTCTGCCCCCTTTAACAAAGAAGGGAAAGAGAAGTAAGAATTAGCAGTTTTATTCTCTGAGGCAGTCAAGAAGAGATGTAAAAGACCTAGAACTTGGGTTAAGTTTTCAAATGCCAGCCAACTAATTTGGGGGTGATAAAGCTCTGGTCATATTTTACTTTGGTCAGTATTGGAAGTAGGTTATAATTCCAGCAGATCCTGTGGAGGTCTTTTAGCATCAAATATGAAAAAGTTTAAGAAATTTCCCTGGCTGTTTGCTGGCATTTACACATCCTAGATATTTTAGTTCTACAGCCTTCAGTTAGCTGATGGAAAGGTGTATGAATAATACAGTAAGAATTAGATCTCCTACTTCACTAACCAATAAAAGTAAAAGAAAAAGAATACAGCATATTTCTGACATGTCCTCACTCAACATGTTAATGAAGATATAGAAATTAGTTACTAAGTGAAAAAAATCCCACTTCCTTTCAGTAAGGAGGAAATTATGACCTATGATGTAATAATTATGAGGTGTTTAGCTACAAAAAAACCTAATAAAAGTAAAATGAGATCTGTCAAACAATTTAATAGTCAAGAAAATCACTGGTGGTGCTTTTAGCAGCACATCCATCTTGAACTTTTATTTCCAGCAACATGTTATTTTCTAAATGATAGACAAAATAGAAAACAAATCAAATTAAGAATTCATGACCAATTGGTAACACTATCTTGTCTCTGGAAAAAAAAAAAAAACCACAAGCAAAAACCAAATAAAACAAACCAAAACAAACAAGCAAAATACATGGAAAATATGAAATTACTTGTCTATTTATTGTACAGGTCATGGTGATTCATTTGCTGCCTGGAGTATTCAAAATTTTAGTACCTGAAAAAGCAGAAATGGCCAAAGCTCCAACCAGACACATTTTTCCTTTCTTCTCTCCAAGAGCAACTTCTAGAACTCAGAAGTTTCCTCAGCTAGAATTAACAATTTCTAGACAACTGGAAAAGGGTGCAGACCATGTGATTGGCAGAGTTAATTTTATGTTTGTGATAAACTCAGAAAATCTGATATAAAAATCAGATTTTAAAAATCAGATTTATCATTATAAAAGTGCTTTCAACAGCCTAGGCAGCTCCTGAAGGCATGAGACTTAAAAAGGACACCAAGCTCCTGGTAGTGCTTCCAGGCAACTCAGGACAAGGTACCTGCTTGTCTGCCATGCCAGGGGAAGACTTAGAAGTCATGTCAGTAATATAAAACTTCTGTGTTAAAATAGTAAGATGCACAGAAGTGATACAGGTCATAGAAATACCCCAGAGTGACTCTGAGTGTAATAATGGGTGGTAAGGAAAAGCCATAAGGATCCAAGGCTGCTGTAAGAAGATCCTTGAGCAGCAGCTCTGACAGCCAGAGGTGAGTTTAAATAAGATGCTCTCACCTGCCAGTAAAAGCCTTTCCCCTTGGACTCTGGAAGAAGTGATGACAGAGAAAATTAATGAATTTGTCCTGGAATTGTGAGACTTATTCTGTCAAAGAAGGGGTAAAGTTGACAGTAATATCAATGCATTCAAGCTTAGATGAGCTTGGAGGTGTAGTTCATAACACCTGGATCAGTCTTTTTGCTGGTTCCTTGAAGAAATCTATTATTCCTGACAATGGCACACAAGGGAATTATTTCTTTATGAATGAAGTTTCTCTTTAAAACATCAAAAAGATATAAAGTGGTAAAGCCAACACTTTACCATTCTACCTCTGTCAATGTCAGTGAGAAATCACCAGTGGCACATCACTTCTATGGAAAATTAATTCATTATATTTCTAGCTATCATGAATGTTTCCCCCTTAATGATCCCTGCTCAGATTTGTCATCACCTTTTGTTATCAGGTTATGCTCTATAAACACATCATACCCTTGGCAGGAAAGGATCAGAAATAAATACGATTTCCTAATTACAGTTCTGAGAACTGTTGTCATGAATTGAGTAATTACTTGGCTTCAGGTAAACTCCTCAGATTCTTTCTGATTGACTCAGTACAAGTTTTTTCTCCACTCCCTAAACAAGTTTGCCCCAAAGTTTTCTAGTCCAAGCCTTCTGCAGAACCCTCTGAGCAACCATTTGGACATGGGATTTTTGGTCCATTGGTCCTCTCTTTCAGCAAAGCTTGTTGGGTTTCAGAGCATGACATTTATGACATAGGAAGAATTTAAAGAAAATGGGAAGAGGTGGATGGATGGATGGATGGATGGATGGATGGATGGATGGATGGATGGATGGACGGACGGATTAATAGAATTCACTTTTATTATAAGACTATTAACACTGGAGGTAATTTAACTAGTCATTGACTTCCAGGATATTTTCTGTATATATATATATAACAACTTCTATTCAAAATAGATTCATTCAAAGTTAATACTAATGTATAAATTACACCTTAGCAAATCGGAAACCTCCACATCTTCTTTCAGTGATATGAGTCAGTTTATACACTCACCAGTTAATGATTTTTGAGTGTCTCTCAGCTGCCTGTCCTTCAACTCTCAAGAATCCTCTTGAATTCACAAGTCTGAAAAAAAAAATAAAAAAAAATTAAAAAAAATAGAAAGGCAGTTCTGTTGCTGTTGCTGTGGCTGTCAGGACATTTCAGAAAAGGAATATATCACACTAAAATTAAAATTCTTCAGTGCTATTTGCTCCTACTTCAAAACGGAAGTAGGATCCACTTTGCAAGAGATTACCTGCAGTAGACAGTGTTAATCCTCATTCAGCTGAAGAGGGGGACAGAGTTCCATTAGCCAAGATGGCAGAAATGGCATTTCACAGCCCCTGAGATGGTTCTAAGTCTTTCTGAAAATCAAAGTCAGTCAAGCCCTAAACAGAGCAGCTTAGGCTCAGGTTGCCAAGCACACACATGTGCAGGGTTTATGCAGATTAATGTGTCTCTCTTAGAATCCATGTTCCATGGGTGCTGCAATGCTTCTTTACTCAGCAAGCACTGTATAGCTTTTAATCAAGTTTCTAATCAATTCAACATAAAAAAAAAAATAAAAATTGGTGAGCATCTGTGATTTTAAACTCTTTCCCCATAAAATAGGCTGTGTTGTATAATGTAGATCTAATCTTTTTCATTTGTATTGAAGATGTTTGCTCAAGCCAGGAAGAGCTGTGACTAAACTTCAGGAGCCTCTGTTGCCTAATGAGGGACTGGAACCAAGACCAGGACACATGTGGTCTCTGCAGGGACAGCACAGGCTCTACACAAAGCTGCTGCAGGTAGATGTGGGCACACAATTAAAAGTAAAGTATTTCTCTTCCCAAATGTGCTGGTTTAAAGATAAATCAGCAGGACAAATGAATCCAACTTGGAATGGGATTGCAAGTCAGAATAACAATTCAATAAAAAGATCACAATAAATACACAGATACTAAAGGAAACTCTGTTTGACCCACATAAACAGATGTGCAGCCCAGCGCAGCAGGGCACGAGCAGAACGGAGCTCACCAACCCCTGTGCTGAGCACCACGTGGGCCCCCTGAGTTCAGACTAAAAAGAAAGAAGAAACCTGCTGGTGAAGATGATGGTCAGTCTGGTCAACAGTGGCAGTCGCAGTCCTGGTGAGACTCTGCTCCTCCTCTGGATCTGACCAGTGGTCCCAGTCCCAAAACCCCAAACCTATCTCTGCTTGGGTTCAGATGGGAATTCCAGTCCCTCCCTCAGTGTGGGGAATTTCACAATGGGTGATTTACTCTGTGAGGTCAATCATGGCATATTTCTGGCATCCCTGATGACCCCTGAGCAGACATGACTCCTCAGGTGGGTGTGAAAGTGCTGGTGACTCCCTGGAGGGAAGTTATCACACCTGAGTCATAGGTGTGAAGACAGGAAAACTTCCTTATCCCACAGAAGTTCCTAAACACCCAGTTTGTAGCCTGAGGGGTTAGGTGTGCCCTGGGCAGCTGCTGCAGCAAATGGGCCATTGTGAGCAGTTCATGAGAAAATGACATAGAGGGTTTAAAATACACACCCACCCAGTGACAAACCAATCCTGGCTACTATAACTAGGACTGTCTTGCCCATTACAGCTTCAAGGGAATTGAGAAAGATGCATTCCACTTACCACCTGCATTATTCTCATGCATTTGATTTCTGGTCATGTATAATTCAATATATAATTGAATAGATTGAATAAGTGTCTGGTTACATAAATCCATTAGGGCTGACCATCATGAGCTACAGCCTGGTATCAAACACTGAACAACCAAAGAAATGAAAGAAAACAATAGATTTCACAACATGGGTTCTATTTTGTGTTCCTTACTGTGTTTTTCTTCTGCAGGTTTTTAAGAAATAGAATTTATTACCAAAGCAGAAGGAGATTCCTGCACAGTCAGCATATTGGGTACTTTAGGAGAATATCAGCTAACTCAAGAAGACTTATGTTTGCTTCCTGCACTTCAGAGATTTTTAACTTTTTGTAGGTATCAGCTGGAAGTGAAAGTGCTGAAAAACTCAAAGGAGGCAATAACTCATGATTTTACCTTTAGCCAAGTCAGTCACAGTGTGGAGGACAACCAACAGCTTAATAAGTCTGATGTTTTAGAGGGGCTGGGCATCCAGATCGCTTCTCTAAGGCATCTGTGGATATGTCTTACACACTCACAGCACAGGTTTGATGAGGAGGCATGTATGTTTGACATGAACATTAAAAGATTTTAATCAGGAAACTAATTAAAGCTCACTGAACTTCTATGGGAAACTTTTCCCTCAGTTTTTATCCCTTTTATCCCTTTGTTATGTGAGTGACAGAGCTGCAGTAGCTCACTGAAGTTAGTGACACTTCCACCATGTGTTAATATAAAACTTCTCCTGATTTATTCATAACACAACTGGCAATTTGTGATAATAACAAGTATGATAGCCCTGGTCTCCCCCTAAACCCTTTTGCAGCTCATCTACCATCTCCAGCAAAGTTTTCTTAAGCAGATAAACACCATTTCTGCAAATTCAGAAACATTACATGTTTCTGAATTTTTTTATTTTTTTTTTAATTGGATGTAGCCTCCTCTTCCCAAAATTTGAAATACAATCAGAAAAGGTATTTCTCATTGAAAATCTTATTAGTGCAGGCCTTTGAATTAGTTCTTGCATCGAGGTCTGTAAAGCCAGTAGCATCATTTGTAAGAAACTTTGCAAGAGAGTTTGTGAGAACTTTCCTGTTCATCAGCAAATAAATAGATTACAGCATGAAAAATTCTCATTTATTATGTCAGAGTCTGTCTTGAGAAAAGCACTTTGTGAGCATATTCTGGCTTTTCAGAGCTGAAAAATATCAGGTTTCAATTAGGTTTTTCCAGTTTGTTATATTGTCTGCTACAAAAAAAAGTGCATGGCTATTAAAAAAAAAGCATTGAGAGCTTAAAGCAGGTATTTTCACAGATCACATTCAATTTAGAAATAAGAAATTGATTTTTTTTCCTCAAATAATGTTATTAAAAATAAAGAATCTCTGGAGAAGCATATACTTCCTCTGTGGTGCCATCTCAAAGATATCTCAAGTCCATCTAAAAATATTGCACTACTGTGTAAAACCTGATCATAAGTTTATATAATTAAGTCATTATCTGACTTAAAAGGTTTAAATGACTGAAACATTTCACAGAACCATTTTTTCGGGTGATCTGTAGGCAGCAGTACACACCTTGCATAGCTTTTGTGGGTCATTTCTTTTTCCCTTCAACTTACATGGTCTGGATGAATAAATAGGTTAACCTTAAAAAAGCTGATTATGAGTGGATTCCTTTTTTCAGAGTCTTGTTCTTCCTCTGAAGGTATTTTTTATAATCTCTAACAGCAGAGGAACACAAAGAAAAGCTTAAGCTGATTAGCAATGAAAGTCCATCTCGAGATTATCTGAGGTAAGAAATATGGAACACACAGGCTGAGATTTTCCACCACTGAAAATTCAGATTATGTAATGAGTTTTCCAGATGGTCACTACACATGCATTTTGGCCATTTGTATGTAATGACAACATCCATTTGATTGTGAGGGCTCTGGAGCTAAAAGAAAGAACAACACTTATTTGCTTTATATATTCTAATCACCAAGACTGACATGTTTTCAGAAAAGCTGATAACAATGTAAGAAATCTATTCCACACAGTGAAAATTAATGGTATTTCTTTATGAATAAGAAAATATTGAAACTAAAACACGGAATAGTCTCTGGAAATGGAAGACTGGAACATGAGATAGATTTATGAAAGATCATTTGTCAAGTCAGTGTAGAAGTTCAAAGCTTTGCAGCTGATCTTCTTATGCAGCCAAGACCTTTTATTTACAACATCTACCTGGGAGATTTGCTTCTATTGATAACCTAATCTATTCAAGTTGAACTTAGTGAATCCTAATTATTGACGTTCTGGGACCTAAACATACCACACTGCTGTACAGTCAGTCAGTTTAGGTATTACACATTATTTGCCATTTCCATAGCAAAGTCCAGACAGTAAAGGCTGCACTGGGACACTTGTGTCAAACCAAAGAGTTCCTGTGGGGGCACAATCAGGTCTGTGCCTCAAGCAGCCATAACCCCTTCCCATGGAGAACCAAAGAGAGGGTGAATTTGGTGCTTTGGTGCTTTTTTTTTAAGGTATCAGTGGGTCTTGTGACTTTAATCTGAGTCATTGACTATTTGTATAAGAAATTGAGGCATGTCACTCAATACTTTTTTTTTTTTTTCCTTCTTAATGTGTGGTCTTTCTTATTTAGCTCTCCAGGTTGATTTTCTTCTGCTTTTACTTCCACTTCCACTGCTTCAGATCTTTTCTATCTGTCTCTTCTATCCTGTCTCTATCACAGGATCATAGAACCACAGAATCATTTGGGTTGGGAGGTATCTTAAGGACCATCTAGTTCCAACACCTTCCTCTGGACCAAGTTGATGTAAATTGCCTCTACCCTGCCAAGTGCTGCCATAAAAAAACTAGTTATCTATGGAAATATCTCCACCTCTGAAGATCTTCTGGCCACACAGACATTCATCATAGCCATGCTTTTAATTCTACTTTATTGTGAGTGCAAAAGTATCTCACGGAGTTAAGACTGCACAAGAGACGTATCAACCTGGTTTGCTCATAGACGGGATAGTATTTTATTCAGTTCTCATGCTATTTCTCAGAACCCACCTGCATTCTTGCTTCTTATCACTGTTGCTCCCTGTTCCAGAGATCTATTTTGCTCAATCTGCAGTTCCTTCTAGCTCCCTTCCCCAAACTTCATCATCTGTTTCTTAGAAGGTTGCTTTGTCATCTTACTCTTCAGGTTTAGTGGGCCCAGAAATCCTCACCTTAAGACAGACTTTGGGATACCTCTGTTCCTGTCATTTGTAAACATAAAAATGGTTATTATTCAAAGAACAAGTGTATTTTGTCAATAGAAAATATCCAGTCCAGTCTTCTGCATATCCACCAGAAAATTCTATTTATGGATTCCTGAATCTATCCCAAGCATTTGAAATTTGAAATATAGAGCACCAATTAAAAGGTAGTGAAAGCTAACACAGTTAGGTAAAATTATAACATAAGCCTTGGTTTTCTTGTCAGATAAACTTCTTATTCAAAGAAATAAATAACTACATTTTTAGTTTGAAATTGCCTACCAAATATATTTCTACGGTCAGTTTTCTTATTGTACTTGTTAAAGTGACAAAGGATATTTTCGGCCAAAAATTTTAAACCCATGTAGAATAGTTCAGCAATTAGGTTTAAATGAAAAATTACAGGACACAAAACATCTTATTTTCCTCTACTCCAAACTATAGGAAAACATAAAAGTCATCAATGACAATACTGAATCCTAATCTTTTTTTCTGTTGCATTTTGCAGAGCTTTGTTTCACTCTGGATTAAAAAAGAAAGGCAATCAAGTCAAAAAAACCTCAGAATGGTTGGCCATATTTAGTTTTCACACATTATTTTCAGTGCATTAATTTCATGGATCTCACTAAAAAAAAATACTTCCTTATCCACCCTTTTTTTTTTTTTTTTTTTTTTTTAGTAGATAAGAAAACTTAAAAGGCAGAAAACAGAATTGTTTTCTCAAAGTCATACAAACTGATAGTGGTAGAGTCAGGAATAAAATCCGGGTCTCCTGGTTGTTACTCTGATGCACCAGAGATTGAATTATGCCATTACATCTCTCCTTAGTGGAGATGCTGTTCTTCAGACTGACCTCTGGAGCCACTACAGATACAAGTGTGGCCTTTGTTAATCTAAAGGCTCTCAAGAGAGGAAGAAAATGTGGCTGCAGGTATTAGATAGAGAGCAGACAAACAGAGACCCAGGATTTATGTGGAGTTAGAGGAGTTATTTTAAGTAAATCTGGCTGAGTCATGAACTTCATTAGTCGCACGAAGAAGAGGGTGACTGAGCTTCAGACTGGAAGAGTTTGGACAATGTGCCTTCCTCGAGGAGGTTTGCCTTCAGATCTCCCATGTTATCTAATATACATTTTATTTACTGTAAACAGAGAAGACTAGTGCAGCAAAAGCAAGGGCTGTGACAATTTCAAACTAAAAATGCACTAATCAGGATGTAACAAATGTTAGCTGGCCTTGAAACAAATACAAACATACTAAAATAGTGTGACCAACACCACACAAACCTTTCTTGTAATGCTGTTGCAGCATCAGAACAACGTGATGACTAAAGGTGTAAAACTTAGACACCCACATTATAAAAAAAAAAAGGGTCTCAAATTAAGAGTAAGGTAAACATAAGGTACTTCAAATGGCCAAGACATCCTGTCTAATCCACATAAAGTGAAAATGGGAAAACTGAAAACAAGGTTAGGACTTACAGGAGCAGATGAGTCTGGGCCTACTAGAAGAGAGAAGAAGCATGAAACAGGTATGGAAATGAAAGACAAAATTAATGAAAGACAAAATATCTACCACAGGAAAAACAAACAAACAAACAAACAAAAAAACCACACATCCCCCAAAAACCCCAAACAAACCAACAAAAACAAACCCACAAAAAGAAATGGTTTCATTATGATCCAAAAAGTTTCAGGCAACATAAAATGTGACCAAAGATTTCTCTGCCACATGAGCTTCCAAAAAGTCTCTTAAAGCTGTGGCTTAGTTGGAGTCCCAGCTTTGAAATACAGTGTCCTCATTAAACCAGATGATGTTTTCAGATGTGTCTTGCTGAGCTCCTGGGTTATAAATCCTTCTGATGGTTAATGCTGATGTTACCAGGGAGTCACTCCATGAGTGCACGACTCAGCATCAGATTCCCTGCTGAGTCAACCCAAAGGATGCTGCCTGACTGTCCCCACAGCTGAATCTCATACATAATGTGCTTCTCTTCTTCTTTAAAACATCTGAAAGAATTGTGGTAAGTGATTTTGTACATATGCAGTCCATCATAAAAGATTTCTGGAATACTTCAAGGGATGGATAAGAGACAGGTTCATAACAGGTTTATTAGCTGAGAGCATCAATCTTGTTAGCTGAACAGGTACTTATTTCACTAAGCTGTTCCTTATTGTGTAAGGACTCCCTGCAAATCCCTGCACTGCACTAAGTTCTTTCTAGTTATTTCATGGTCCTGTGGTCTGAGTTACTGGTGTTTAAGGATGCAGTCCTGCTCAAAGAGATCAGGGAGTTCTGTTACAAAATAAGTAAATTACTAGAACAAGGTTAAGGTACTTTCTATTCCTATGCATTTAGGTTTCTGTCTCCTCTATATATCACAAACAATTTAAGCTAATTTTATCTGTGGAGCCTTTTAAAAATTAGCCAAAGCCAATCTTCTCTTTTGACTTCCACAGGCTTAGGTTCAATCTTTATACAAAAACGAACCCCTGCCATCTTAAAAGAAAGGGCAAAAATTAATTGGACCATGAAAACAGAAGACCTTGACTTTTTGCCTGGTGAAAAAAAGTGTATTTTCTCTATTTTAAAAGTCCTCTTTGTTTATTGTTTCCTTTGTTCATCCTCCACACAGACAAAGCACATACTCATCACCTGTGCTTATCAGCTGGCAAAACTGTATTTTCTTCAAGCACATTAATTATGGTCATAAAGTACCTTTATGAATGCACATTAATGCAAGTGTTTACCATCTCTTCTATGCAGTTCTTTCACTGTAAAGGTACTGTTCTGTTAATAATATCTGCAACCTATGTTTCATTTTAAAATGTATAACAAAAGTCTGAAATTAATACATCCCTGCAATAGAAAAGACTTCCATTTATCTTTGGTTCGTTGACCATCTTTAAAATTGACCAGGTAATTCAATCAGTGTTATCTCTTTTTTCCTATTGGAATCTTCGACTCACTGCGCAGTTTCTGTAGGTGCCTGATCCAGACATCAGATGAGTCTCTGATTCAGAAGCTCAATGACTTGATTTACGAAGAAGAATTAAAGATTCCACTGAGCAGCCAGCAGAATTTCCAAAAGTAGCTTAATAAATTGAACATTAAACTCCTGCTGAGAACCAGTAAACTTCCTGGAGCGACAATGCCAATCACATAAAATCTAGGGGAAAAGAAAAAAGGAATCCATTCATCTACCTGTTCAAGAAAGGGACAAGTCACTGCAATTTTTCCTGTGATTGCTTTTCTATCTGTCCATATCCCCAGGGACATGCAGTGCAATGTATTTATACCCCTTGATGGAAACAGGTTATGGCTATGTATTCTTGTTTCATTAAATTTCTTTATGAGAGAATGATATTATGTACTGTATGCAATGTTTCTGAGTCCATAGAGGGGAAAACATAATGTATTTTCCTTGGAGAACAGGATTTACATGCTGCAGAAGTCTGATATGAAGGACTGGCTTTGTGAGGGATTACTGTCAATACTGCCTGTTTGTGAAGCAAAACCTAGGCAGCAATCGTCAGCAGCTGGAAGCTGAACATCTGGGGCAGAAGTCAGCAGAACATTTTGCTACCTCTAGATATTTTCTTTGTAGGGGATCAGTTTAGCAAGGTCAAAATATGGGCCAGCTGTGAAAAATGGAGAAATAAACCTCTCTCGGTGGAGCAAGGACAGCAAAGCTGACACAAATGGAAGGGTCAAACCTGCTTCCCAAGAACTATCCCCCTTCCTTAAATAACATGCATAGGTAGACAGAGAGAAAGGGGTTTTGCAGGTATCCCCTGTGGGATGCACCACTGTCCTCTGGGAAAGAAGAAACGAGGGAGAAATGGAGGTCAATCTGCTCAGGCAAGGGTCTGTAGCTATGAGTTTAGGTCCTTCCATAGTGCAGATCCAAAACTGGGATTTTAGGAAACTGCAGCCCAGTGATACCCTTGAGGAGACATCCAGCTTTGCTTGCAAAAGGAGAATGTGACTGAGGGGGATTGATCAGGAGAAGATATTTTACCAGAAATACAAAGTAATTTCTCCACTAGTTGCTCATGTTTGCTGAGAACTATAGGGTTCTCTCCAGGCTGTACAGGATGTGCCTCTTCTCCTTCTCTGTAAATGTGAAACAAAGTAATTTCAGGCTTTTCTGTTGAATTTTAAGTGCTTTCAATTGGACCTCTTAAAAATTGTATAACAGAGCTCTTAGTCAGTAATTAATTCTTCCTCTTTCCGTTAACAAACTGATGTGACAAAAGGCTGCTCTCACAATGACTGCTGAGCACTGGGCAGGGCAGTGGGATGTCTCCAGGACCAGCATTATCTTCTGCATCCTGGCCTGTTCTCCATTATCATAACCATGATATTATCGAGGTTATCCACTAAAACCAAGATCTATGTTTGACTCCATGGAATTTGACCAACTTAAAATACTCAAACTGACCTTTTTCATGCTAAATATCCACATTGGGCTAAAAATGCTTTGGAAAATTTTGGCCAGAACAGCCTGTGTTTCCAAACAAAGTATAAGGGAAAACACATTTCTTCTCATAAATAGAAGCATAGAATAGAATCGAGGCTGGAAAATACCACTGAGATCCTCAAGTCCAATCCCTGAGAACACCATCACGCCAACTGAACCGCAGCACTAAGTGCCACATCCAGTCATTTTCTGAGCATTTCCAGGGATGGTGACTCCACCACCCCCCTGGACAACCCATTCCAACACTTAGTCACTCTTTCTGTGAAAGAATCCTTCCTGATGGCCAACCTGAAGTTCCCCTGGCACAGCTTGAGGCCATTTACCCTTGTCCTGCCACGGGTTGCCTGGGAAAAGGGGACAACCCCAACCTTGCTACAACCCCCTTTCGGGCACTTCCTGGGGAGTTTTAAGTCTCAGCTAAGAATTTCCCTTAAATCCTACATAGGAAGTAGAATAGTAAGAGGGGAGAATTATAAGAGATAACCAGGGTGCAGAAAAAATCAGAAATTATCCCATCTTACCACGAACTATTGGAAAGCTCCCCTACCCTCAGATTTCATCCTGAGGATATCAGGTGGAGGATAAATAGGCACATGGATCTACACAGTGGAGGTAAAGCTCCTGCCCCTACTGACCACTCCTTAGTGTTTCTCCCCATGTTCCAATTTTTATTTTCGGTTTACTTAGTGGATAACAGCTCTAGGAAAATAATGGGAACAAAACTTGAGACCGTATTAATCGTAATACTCCCCAGCTTTTGTGCACTCAGCTTTGCAGACTTATTTCAGGAAATTAATGGAATTGTTCTTCAATGCAATTATTTATTTCTAATAAGGTTGTTCAAGAGTTTATAAATTGTGATGTTAGTAAACAAACCTTAGATTCCTGGCCTGGGAAAAACAGGCTTTTATATTAACAGCTACACTTTGTTATGTCTTCATGTTCATTAAGTCATTTTTCTTTACAGCCACTGCAACAGCAAATGGTTCTGTCATTAAACTCTTCATAGAAATTTACTATGATTTTATTGAAATGGAAAAAAGGCAATGCTTTGAGACTTTAAAGAATTTCTTTGTGCATTTGACTAATTTCTGCTTTGGTTGAAAACTGCTCCTCAATATTAACGTAGGTTCTCCTGCCTAAAATAATTCCGGTTATTGCCACCTCCATATTCCCAGCCATAGAACGGGTCTGCTGGTTTGTCAGATTTCATCTCCAGAAAACAGCAAAGTTATCAAAATCTGTCAAAAATATATGTGCACTAACATCTGATTTAGCCCAAGAAGAGAAGGAGTGGAGTGTGAAGAGTATGGCTGAATAGACTAATGAAATTTTAATGCAACTTCAGTTCTACTTATTGGATCTGTATTTGCCATGAAGTTTACTTCTCTTGTTGTTTCAAAAATTGTCAGGTTTAGCAGAATTCTGACTGTCTGCCATACTACCTGGAGCGGTTCAACTACACAGCCTGTGACCTCTGCAATTTTTCCTTTCTCCAAAGGAAAAATAAATGATTAAAACTGTCACATAATATGTGGCAAGAAGAAAAGTACAAAATCGAATTGTAAAGAGTACTAATGCTGGAATTTAATATTCTGGGAAGAGACTTGGGAAGACCACAGTGAAGGTAACAAATTAGGCTAATGTGGTCAATCTATTTTTGTTAGCATGACTCATTTCCAGTTGCATTTCTCTTACACAGAAGGTTTCCAGCCATGGCTCATTATTTTATCCCAGACCTGGATGTTTCTGCCTCAATTAACTTCCTGTCTAAATCAATGAGGAGCTCACAGGAAAGGTAATAAAAATTGTCAACAGAATATCAGCAGGTGGTGATCAAAAGAGTCTATATTGGGTTCTTTATCAGACCACAGGAGGAAAATATTCCTCTACCAAGAATCTAACATGGTTCAGTGCTTTGAATAAGATAGATGAGATCTACATCAAGGCCCACACTGAATTATTAAGTATTGGTCAATGAATATGTTTTTTTTGTAAACTAGAGCCTTTTTTCATGTTTTATAGCATCTTTTAAATAAAATATCATCTCTGTTTTATGCTCTCAGGTAAAGAGCAGAAAGACTGAAATTTTGCATTATTTCATGTAAGCACAGAAATTAATATCTTCTTGTACTGAAAAATTGAATATTTGGCTTTAGTATTTTCTTACCAACAGGCAAAAGAGCAAAATCTGTATGTTTCTGAGCATCTTGACACCTATGTCTACCTAGAAATATCAGTATTTAAGTATACAATGTTTCTGGACCTAATCCTCATTTGGAAAACTTTTACAAATATTTCTAAACAACTCTCCAAATTCGGTGGCATAAATTTTCAATTTTATATTTTGTATCTTTTTGCATCAGGGCCTTCTGACATTCTCTGATCTTAGTTTAGTTAAAAAGGAAAAAATGAGAATGAAAGCCTCTTTGGATGCTTTGTTCTTACAACTTCTATGCTGTACTCCACTTTGCTTTTATTTGATTTATTCTATAAAAGCAAACAGTTTCAAAGAATTTAAAGAAAAAAAAAAAAAGGGTTGAAAAAACAGAGATTCTAAAGAAACAAAATTATTTTCACACTGACCAGAATCTATTCCAAGTGAGCAGAAGCTCAAAGGAATGTTGTGCCATCAGATGGGAAAGGGATGACAGATTCAGGTATCTCTTCACTGAAAAGGATTTTGGATCAGAACATTGTAATTAGTAATCTTACTGTACTTCAATAAAGAAAATAATGACAATGGTTAAAGAGAGTTTCTTTGACAAAACTCACATCAGACTTCTCTCCTGTTGCTGAACGTGGAGGGTTGCAACAGTTGTTTCGTGAAAGCAGCTTCTCCTGGGACTCCCTGAAATACCCATCTGCACCTTCCATGGCATGATTATGGCAAAGAACAAAGCACAGATTGGGGTGCTTGGAGTTTCATTTCCTCTTAGGCAGTCTCAGAAATGACACATGCATAATAGAGCTTTCAGGAAATCATAATATATAAAATTGTCACATTAAAGACCAGTAGGTTTGAGGGAAGCTGAGATTTGCTCTTTCTTTCTTTGCCTTCTTCACACAACTAGGTTGGGAAGCAAAGAAGCCAAGACTGGCTAATTCTAACCTACCCTGTCACAAACCCTGTAGATTCATTAGCTATAAGGGAGAGAGCTTGACTGACTTCACTTAAAACTCAAAAGCAAAATACTTAAAGTTTTTATGAAATGAGAACTTTCAGGCTCAAAAAAAAAATAAAAAACCAAAAGCGGAGGGTTATACCTCTCCTGTCTGAAATCAGAGGAGTTCAAGGAGATTCAGTATTTGGGCATGATTTATGTATTCAGCACAGACAAATGTCTGAAAAAGACTTTTCCAAATCAGCTTTGGACATTCTCCAAAGCCAGTTCCAGCAGAGATCAAGGTCTGATGCAGCCCAGAGATCGTGGCTCAGATACAATTGCTAGAAAAGCAAGGGGTCAAGGGACAAATAGCCAAGGAATGTGCTCAGGGTCAGTGTCCCTTACTGCTGCCACCAGGCCCTCTGCCTTGGGCAGACAGTCCTTATTCCTTGGCAACGCCAAAACTGGACAAAAAATTGAGTGGTATTCTTTCTTGGCTAAGGACAAGTGCTGACAGGGGCACTGCAATTTGGAAAACAAGAGAAAGATTTCTTCAGCACTGCCTGTCTTTCAGATAACATTTGTTCCCAGGTTGCCAGCAGCCTGCTTGTGGCCCTTTGCTAGGGATTCTGAAAGCAGGAAAGGACAAGAGTGCTTTCTGTAAAGACTTTTAGATGACCACAGACCCCTGAGCTCAGCCTTATGGGTGAGTAGAGACAGGTTTTGCTTTATCTACAAGGTTTGTGCCAGAGGCCAGTAAGCCAGTATTTCTCTTTTTATCAATAAATAACCAGGAATCTTTCTAGTAAATGAGATTTTAATCTTGTTTCCTGACTCATTGCTCTGTCTCAGATTCCATAGCTTTCCTGCACCCCAAATAAGATACTGAGACAGTTCACAGTTCTGGATCCTGGGGAAAAAACAAACACATCATTTTGGGCACATTTAATTGCTCATTATGGGTCAAAACTACTTAGATCCAGTCATTTTCTAGGGAACAATGAAAGACAACACACTACTCTGTTCTGCTCTAGGGAGGACAGGCTGAGCCAGCAGAATCACATTCTCACTGCCCTTCCCTAAACAGTTGATTAGGTGTGGACATCAGTGATTTAATGCACAAGTCTGATCTTGAGGACTTAAGTCTGCCTCAGTATTCACATGCTTTCCCCACTTCTTTTACTGAGCAGCACTGGCAGATAATGAAGTAATCCAAGACTCTTTGGGGATCACTGCTGCAGGCAGAATGGCCTCAAGTCATGGAATTTTGCTTAATTTATTGCTACTCAAGACAAACATCTGATCACTGATTCCAGTACTGAGAAAAAGAAGGACCAATACTTTCAAAGGAAAAGCTGAGATGAACACGTATCCTTGCAATTCCTGAATTTCAGATTTCCTTAATTTTACTGTAAGTTAAGTTCAATCCACTCAAATTTCTCTAATGAGGATGAGGATTTGTGTGACCCTCTCTTTGAACCACTCAGCCAGTTACTGCTGTTCTGCCATGCACTGCTTACTGGTTTTCCTGTTGCACTGTTCCTTAGTGTCCATGCCTCAACACATGACATCCATATCTGCAGCCCCTTGACCTTTCCAGGTGGGATCCCAGTGGATCCCAGTCTGCGTTCCACTGGGGATGTTCCTGCCCCAGTAGTAGTTGTGACTTTCCTCCCACACAGAGCATCACTGCACGTCCCAGGACATGAACCTTGCCACTTGTCACATGGCAGCTGGAGAAAGCTGAGGTGCTTGCCCATAATGGCCAAGATCAGAGGTGCCCTGACTAAACAGTTCCCTCCCTCTCTTACAAACCTCAGGAAAATAAAGAGACCTATAAGACTTCTACAAATTACTAAATGGGCTCACAACAGACCTGACACCACATTTTCCAAGTCCAGCACTAGTCCTATAATTTCTCACATTATACATCTGCTCCCTGCAGAGAAGTCTAAGGAAACACTTTTACTGTGATTTATTTTGCCCCTCTTATTTATTAATAGGATCAGATTAAATTTCTGAGAAGGTGGCATTTAAATATCATGAAACTTCAGCATGTTTTTAGCTCTCAAACTGTGATGCAATGATATTGCTGTTAAGGATATTAACCCCCTGTGCTGGTTTTGACTGAGTTAATTATCTTCATGGTAGCTGGTATGGGGCTATGTTTTAGATTTGTGCTGAAACAGTTTTAATAATACAGGAATGTTCTCCTTATTGCTGAGCAGGGCTTGCACTGACCCAAGACCTTTCCTATTACAGTCCCACTCCACCAGGGAGGAGGATGGGGGTGCATGAAACCTTGGGAGGGGACACAGCAGGTACATTTGACCCCAACTGAGCCAAGGGCTGTCCCAGACCATATGGCATCATGCTCAGAATATAAATCCAGGGAAACAAGAAGGAAAGGGGGGGTGTTTGGAGTGATGGTGTTTGTCTTCCCAAGCCACTATCATATTTGATGAAGTCCTGCATTCCTGAACATGACTGAACATTTGCCTGCCCATGGGAAGTGGGGAATGAATTCCTTGCTTTGCCTTGCTTGTGTGCACGACTTTCGCTCTGTGTATTAAACTGTCTTTCTCTCAGTTCCTGAGTTTTCTCACTTTCCTGATTCTCCCCCCATCCCACCATGGAGGAGTGATCAAGTGGCTGTGTGGGCTTTACTTGCTGAGGTTAAACCATGACATCCCTATAGATATTATTTTATTATAGTTATAAGTTTTAATACTCCAGACAACAGAAGCAAGAAAAGCTATCTTGGTGCTGTAAATTGCACAGATTAGCTGTAATGTTATATTTAGTATTGCATAAAATAGATGTGCTAGCTACTTCACTCAGACAAGGAACATTTTCTCTGTCTGCTTAGTGGGCAACAAATCATCAGCCTAGCACTGTGCTTTGTGTTCTTAAAATCCTCATTTAATTTTTTTTTTTTTTTTTTAAACTTGCCTTCATGTTGTGGACTCCTGGTTGCAGACAACAAATGTACTCTTGTGCTGAGTTAGCCACAGTCAAGGGCCAAATTCCCACCCAGCTTCTCACTTACGCCTTCCTCCTTATCAGGACAGGGGAGAAAGTAGGATGAGAAACTTCATGATTTGAGATAGAGGAACATTCTTTACTTACAGTCATCGGCCAAATGGGCTCAAGCATTGGAATGCTCTGCCCAGGCAAGTGGTTGAGTCACCATCCCTGGAGATATTTAGAAGAGGTGCAGATGTGGCCCCCTGTGGACATGGTTTAGTGATGGACTTGGCTGACTAAGGTTAACATTGGACTTGATGATCTTAAAGGCCTTTTCCAACCCAAATCGTTCTTTGATTCTATTTTGTTGCTATTTAAACTAGATTTGGGTAGTGACAAAAAAACCCCACTGCTTTTCCTCTCCCAAGTGTAACTTCCCTCCAGCCCCACTTCAAGTAGAAAAGGGGGAAATGGAGAGGGATGGTCAACTCAGAACAGGTTCTTTTGTCCTCTCACACTTTTCTCCTGCTCCAGCACTGAGTCTCCCAGGTTGTGGTGCCCTTGAATGGGGCTGGGGGGGGGGGACAACACTGGGGCCACCATCGCCCAGGGTTGGAGTTTGCTGGTTTGCTGGGTGCAAAGGTTGTGTAAGCAGGTGACAGTCTCTGCTTATATTAAGGTTGTGAGTGTACTGAAAGTGAGGCTTATAATACTTGGCGCATTCAGGCAGATCTTAAATATGTTCTTCACAGAGGCAGGACTGGAATGTGACCTCTGTGGGAGATGTCCATGAGCTGGTTGCAGCCACTTCCACAAATCCCATTGACGCCAAAACACAGAGCAGGATAAATCCCCTTCATCGAACACCTAGTGGGACTCCCTTCATATGAGATCCCACAGTCAGGGCTGACCATAAATTTTAATTCCTAACATGCATCTGTGGGTTGTGGTGTGGTTTATTTATTTTGGGAAGGGGTTTAGTACGTGTAGTGTGCTGTGTTTGGTTTTGGTTTGGGGTTTGTTGTTTGCTGTTCTGGGGTGATTTTTTCTGCTTGGGGGATTTTGTGTGGTTTTTGTTGATTTTTTTAGAGTTGGTTGGTTTGGTGGGAGTTTGTTTTGTTTCTGGTTTTTTGTTTTGTTTTGTTTTGTTTTGTAAATCACTTAGCACAATTGTTGCCACTGACCAATTTGGGAGCAACCTGCATTGTAAAAGTGGACAGCTGCCTTGCCCTCCCTGTGCTTCTCCAGCAGTGCCTTAGATTAGATAATTTGGGTTTTATTAGCAGAACCCTGAAAATTGCTGGATGTCACAAGGGCTTAACCTGTGTGTTCCTCTTTGATTTAGGGTTTTCATCGTTACACAAAAGTGAAAAAAAAAAAAAAAGTGCTGTAATTTTGGTTATGAGGTCTGACATGGTCATTTGTGATGTGGTGCTGTATTAGCATTATTTGATTTTACAGTCTGACATGGTTATTTGAGATTAAAAATTGAGTTAGAGTTGGGTTTTTTAAACAGGGGAGAATCAATGCTAGACTGTTAAATTTAACATCCTGACAGCCTTATGCTTCAAACTTTCTTATTGATTAGCCTGAATTACATTATTATTTTTCCTTTTGAATCCTTTCATACCTTATTGAGTGAATTATCTACCAGGTGGGAAACCGAATGGTGTGGGATATAATAAGGTTCCAGGTTGTCATGCTGATCAGTGCAACAGTAATTTGTAATTTACACTGGATACAAGAGGCTCAAAGATGTTGGTAGCAATGCATTGCAATTTCTGTATGTCATGATAAATCCTTTTCCCCTCCTGTGTAGTACTTAAAACAATTTGGCCCTCAAGGTTCTGTACTTAGAAGTCTTACTTGCTCACTTACTTACTGTGCTAGGTCATATAGCAATCCATGCATTTGCAGAATTTTGTACAGTATTTTATCATCTCAAGAAAATGAATTTCTACCAACAAGGTAATGAAGTCTGATTCTAGGTATACAGAGTCCAAAGATGAAAAACTTGGTTCTGTTTTTTTGTTTGGTTTTGGGTTTTTTTGTTTGGTTTNTGTATATATGTATGTATGTATATATAAATACACATGCATACACTAGAATTAATTCTTGATTTTCTGAAAGCTAAAAGACTGTCAGATAAAAATGAAGTAGAATAGAAGAAACAACCCTAGTTGAACAGTTTCTACATGTGGTTCCAATAAAAGTAAGACAAACCTGACATTTCACGTGAAAAACTCACACAAATACTGCACAACTGTAGGCCTTGGCCTCAAAACTCTTTTAGAAAATTCCTTATTTTTCAGTTCTGGATTCCAGAATGGATCCAGACTCTATTTATGTACCATTGTAGAACTAGTTCTGCAACATGTTCACCCTTGGCTCAGCACAGGGAGGGGATTTTTCTGGTGAAATGAAGAATCTTTTCAGAAATTAGCAGGTTCATGTCTTGGCAAGGCTTTCATCAGCAGGAAATCAGACCAAACCTGTTGTGTGGCTCGTTAGAGTTTCATAATTCCCTAATATTTATCTGTGTGTTTCCAAAAGCAATGAAGGTGACCAAGCAACCAGGAATCTGAATTTTGAGAAATAATGCAGCAAAAGGGCAGATTTCTTGAATTTAATTCCAAAGCCTCAGACAGATGAAGAAGATAATGCACATTGGCCAAATTTTCTACCATGGCAGTTAAAGCTAAGGATGGGTCAAGGGCCTTTGCTGTGGCCAGTGTTTATTGCAATGCAAATGAGGGCAAAAAGCCTTTTGCTTGTGAGAAATCTATGAAAAAGAAAGGGTACATATCATTTTCTCTGAAGTAAGACATTTAAAAAAGAGTAGGTATTTTTAATTTAACAGATGTGTGAAGGAGGTACTGTAATCATAAATATGCTCTATAAATATACTAAACACAGAAGTTTCATTACTTACTATCTACATGGGACCAAACTTACAAGGAGATCTCAGATTCCTACAACCACTAATTCAATTTTGGGTTCTTTTGGGCACCTGGAACATCACGTTTTAATACAGCTTAATAAAGTGGAATCTTTGCACACGCTCTATGTAAATGTCTTCCTCATCACCAAAAGTGATGTGCAGCAGGCATGTTTATTCAACAAACATTCTTACTGCAAAAGGTTTAATCCTGCCATAAATCTCTTCTCTGAATTCTCTCGAACAATTTTGCACATCCTGTTCCTTTGTCCATATAAACCCAGTGTGGGTTTATTAGAGAAGTGTTTTTTTTCTAAACCCTGAATATGGTCAGGACATTGTGGAGGCCATCTCTGAAAATTTAAGCAAATATTCTGCCTAAATGATATAATACATGCTGGCTTTCTTTTCATTCTGAATTGTACTCAGCTACAGAATTAGCTGGGGTTTTTGGGTTTGGTTTGTGTATGCGTGCCTGCAAGGATACATAGGAGGTATTCCTGGAGGGAAAAGAAAGGAGGTCTTTTTTGCTCTGACCTGAAGAAGCTGCCACTGCCTTGCAGCAGTTCTGTCACCTCCATAGTCATAAACTCAGCCCCACAGCAAATCTCCAGCCAGCACAGCTCCCTGTGCTGTGAGCAGGGATGTGGTTGTGCTGTAGCAAAAATGTGGGGGTGATAAGAAACCAAGAGATCTGCTTGGGCAGGTCAGAGGTTCTGCCTTGTCATCTCACCTGTTGTGTTCCCTACATACAACTCCACATCCATGTGCAGTCCCTAGGATTGCCTGGATGAAGGGGTGAGGGAAGGTCTGAGCTGTTCTCATTCATATAAGATCTGTACCTGTAAAATATAGAAGTATTAAGATTATACTTGAATTATTTAACAGTGATTAATATTTTGTGGATGCCCCATCCCTGGAATTATTCAAGGCCAGGCTGGACAGGGCTTGGAGCAACATGGTCTAGTGGAAGGAGTCTCTGCCCATGACAGTGGGAGTGGAACTCGATGATCCCATTCTGACCCAAACCATTCTTGATTCCGTGACTAAAGGAGAAAAGATACTTTTAAGCCTTATTTTGAGTCACTGGTATAGTTTAAGCAGAAAGCTGGACAGTCAACAATCAGGACGATATTTTTTGTTGTTCCAAAACTCGATAAATGTACTCTCTTGCTTCTACTGGAGTTGAGAAACTGGATGGTTCTGATTCGTTTGGTGCATTTCCAGGGTGGNTTTGTTTTTGTTGTTGTTGGGTTTTTTTTAATTTCATAATTCTGAATATAAAATATGGAAGTCAAAATTCACATGGTATTTTATAAAGTCTGCATTTCCTGAAAAGCATGAGTAGGATTTCAAATTTTTTTTCTTTATCTCTTGTTTGTTTGTTTTTGTTGTTGTTGGGTTTTTTTTAATTTCATAATTCTGAATATAAAATATGGAAGTCAAAATTCACATGGTATTTTATAAAGTCTGCATTTCCTGAAAAGCATGAGTAGGATTTCAAATTTTTTTTCTTTATCTCTTTCCATTTTATATATATATATATA
>VXAU01002298.1:76334-103238 GCA_013399695.1 Formicarius rufipectus | reverse complement strand
CAGTTAAAGCTAAGGATGGGTCAAGGGCCTTTGCTGTGGCCAGTGTTTATTGCAATGCAAATGAGGGCAAAAAGCCTTTTGCTTGTGAGAAATCTATGAAAAAGAAAGGGTACATATCATTTTCTCTGAAGTAAGACATTTAAAAAAGAGTAGGTATTTTTAATTTAACAGATGTGTGAAGGAGGTACTGTAATCATAAATATGCTCTATAAATATACTAAACACAGAAGTTTCATTACTTACTATCTACATGGGACCAAACTTACAAGGAGATCTCAGATTCCTACAACCACTAATTCAATTTTGGGTTCTTTTGGGCACCTGGAACATCACGTTTTAATACAGCTTAATAAAGTGGAATCTTTGCACACGCTCTATGTAAATGTCTTCCTCATCACCAAAAGTGATGTGCAGCAGGCATGTTTATTCAACAAACATTCTTACTGCAAAAGGTTTAATCCTGCCATAAATCTCTTCTCTGAATTCTCTCGAACAATTTTGCACATCCTGTTCCTTTGTCCATATAAACCCAGTGTGGGTTTATTAGAGAAGTGTTTTTTTTCTAAACCCTGAATATGGTCAGGACATTGTGGAGGCCATCTCTGAAAATTTAAGCAAATATTCTGCCTAAATGATATAATACATGCTGGCTTTCTTTTCATTCTGAATTGTACTCAGCTACAGAATTAGCTGGGGTTTTTGGGTTTGGTTTGTGTATGCGTGCCTGCAAGGATACATAGGAGGTATTCCTGGAGGGAAAAGAAAGGAGGTCTTTTTTGCTCTGACCTGAAGAAGCTGCCACTGCCTTGCAGCAGTTCTGTCACCTCCATAGTCATAAACTCAGCCCCACAGCAAATCTCCAGCCAGCACAGCTCCCTGTGCTGTGAGCAGGGATGTGGTTGTGCTGTAGCAAAAATGTGGGGGTGATAAGAAACCAAGAGATCTGCTTGGGCAGGTCAGAGGTTCTGCCTTGTCATCTCACCTGTTGTGTTCCCTACATACAACTCCACATCCATGTGCAGTCCCTAGGATTGCCTGGATGAAGGGGTGAGGGAAGGTCTGAGCTGTTCTCATTCATATAAGATCTGTACCTGTAAAATATAGAAGTATTAAGATTATACTTGAATTATTTAACAGTGATTAATATTTTGTGGATGCCCCATCCCTGGAATTATTCAAGGCCAGGCTGGACAGGGCTTGGAGCAACATGGTCTAGTGGAAGGAGTCTCTGCCCATGACAGTGGGAGTGGAACTCGATGATCCCATTCTGACCCAAACCATTCTTGATTCCGTGACTAAAGGAGAAAAGATACTTTTAAGCCTTATTTTGAGTCACTGGTATAGTTTAAGCAGAAAGCTGGACAGTCAACAATCAGGACGATATTTTTTGTTGTTCCAAAACTCGATAAATGTACTCTCTTGCTTCTACTGGAGTTGAGAAACTGGATGGTTCTGATTCGTTTGGTGCATTTCCAGGGTGGTATTTTAATTTCTTTTTAAAGAAACAACTTCACTTCTTCGAAACTACTGCATTTTAGAAGCTGTCAAAATCTTCCATATATTTGGATATTCAAATCCCTTTTCCAAAGTTAATGTGTTGTGGTTTGAGGCATTCTTTGCTCTCAGACATGATATACTGTCAGCCACAGTCACCAAAGTGACTGAAAGCCGTGGCACAATGATATAAATGTAATGTTTCTTCAGGCATGCAGCCCAATCGAGTGCTAACTGGGAAAAGCACTGACATAAAGCTGAAGAGCAGCAGTCATGAGTTGGATCTTTGAGGTTCAGCTTCAGCTACATGTTCCATGAGCTGAACTTTCTACTTTAGGTTTTTATACAAGGTAATGCAGTATTGCTGAATTACATGTTTTCAAAATGTGCCTGTGGAGGGGCACATAATTAACCCCCTAAGCTTTTGACTGACAAAAATCTCTCAAGGGGAATAAATTACAGCCATAGATTTCAGTGAGAAAACCTAAATACTCGAGACTTGGGACTTTAATCCAATATAAATGGAAGTTAATGAAGAAATGTTGTCTTCCTGAGTGGATGTGGAGTTACTGATGTTAACNTCTCCAGAAGACTGTATTTCTGTGCAGATTTCAGATTTTTATTTTTAAACTAACATTGCTATAATAAAGTCTAGAAATGTTTTTGCCTTTCTAGGAAGGAGCAGCTCAGCAATACTTTTTTCCTGATGTTACACCTTTCGCTTTCTTTCTGTTTATTTGTTTAATTATTTGTTTCCTGGTACCAGACTCCATCCTGTTTGTACAGGGCAGAGTGCGGGTAGGAGATGGAGAAGGAACTTGAGCCAATGCAGGTACTGGAAATGATAATCAAGACAAAATTTGCTTTTTTCTGACAATATGTCATTCATCTTTCTGTAAGTGACAAAGCAAAAAATACATATGTATGTTTTACCTTTTAAAATACAGGTATGAGAATGGAATCTTCTTAAATAATGGTATTATAAATTATAAAATTATAAATTGTGTTCCTCTCAAGCCTCAGGCCTTATATCTGTTCCTGACTGTGGCAGAGGGACAGTCTCATTGTCTGACTTCATTAGACCATTGCACTACTACTCCTTTTTTTTCTTGCCTTGGGGAAAAAGTCTGTCTTCCACCTTTTAGACAGGTTATCAGGGCAGAAAATGTCTTTTATTACTATTGCACATGTGCAAATAGTATATCTAAAAGAACAGGGCTGGATCCCAGCTAATNTTTTTTTTTTTTTCTTTTTTTTATTTTTCCTTTTTTTTTTTTCCTTTTTTTTTTTTTTTTTGATTTATACTGTTAACTCTAAAAGTTCAGCCTATTTGCTATTGATGTTGCAAATCAATGTGCTATGGGCCAAGTTGAGAAGAGGTAAGTTGCAGTTCTGTCTGATGGAAAACCATGGCTCAAGTGGACTGCACTTGGTTTCTTAAGCACTGGTCATCGCGNCAGGGCAGAGTGCGGGTAGGAGATGGAGAAGGAACTTGAGCCAATGCAGGTACTGGAAATGATAATCAAGACAAAATTTGCTTTTTTCTGACAATATGTCATTCATCTTTCTGTAAGTGACAAAGCAAAAAATACATATGTATGTTTTACCTTTTAAAATACAGGTATGAGAATGGAATCTTCTTAAATAATGGTATTATAAATTATAAAATTATAAATTGTGTTCCTCTCAAGCCTCAGGCCTTATATCTGTTCCTGACTGTGGCAGAGGGACAGTCTCATTGTCTGACTTCATTAGACCATTGCACTACTACTCCTTTTTTTTCTTGCCTTGGGGAAAAAGTCTGTCTTCCACCTTTTAGACAGGTTATCAGGGCAGAAAATGTCTTTTATTACTATTGCACATGTGCAAATAGTATATCTAAAAGAACAGGGCTGGATCCCAGCTAATCATCTTGATTTTTTCAGAAGGAATGTGCTTCTCATAAAGGGTTTGAATTTTTTTGGAATAATTCAATTTTTTTTCTATCTTTTTTTGCAGGTGTAGTTATAAAACCTTAGTCTGCAGGAGCATATGTTTTACTTCTTGGCTGTTTGTTTATAGAAAACATTAATGTACCCTGCAACCTGTAATCAGATGTTACACTATTATGGCTGCATTTTCCTAAAATGTCATTTTTACTAAAACATGACTGCTCACCTCAGTAATAATTTTCATTTTTTCACAAGAAAATAGGGCACACAACACTGAAGTGGGCAGGTTTCAGCGAAAAATAATTCACTGCTTGGCACCAGTGAAGGCTTTGGAGTTACCTTGCTGTTCCAAAAGGTGCATGGGTCAGCATGGGCACCCTTGGAAGCCTCCAAATACCTTGAGTTCTATTAAATGTTTCATGATGTTTTCTCAGTTACTGACTTGCTATTTCTTGTCTTCTGAGGTAATTTTTGGTGCATAGCAGTCTCATTAAATCTATGAATTTGCTCTGCAGGATAAGCTGAGAATTCCTGTGTGGATGTGGCACCTGGGGACAGAGCTCAGTGATGGCCTTGGCAGTGCCGAGAGAATGGTTGGACTTTATCTTAAAGGTCTTTCCCAACATAAAAAACTCTGTGATTCTGAGACCAGTGCTGGGCTCTGGGAAGGAAGGATGGAAAAGTCATGGCTTCACCTTTCCAATCTAGGCTGTAATTGTTTATTTTCTCAACAATAGCTCTGCCATGGCTGATGGATTAGGACTGACAGGCTCTCAAACAATCTCTGCACCTCTATGCCCTTATCACTGCAGTATCTGAGCCTAGTCCATTAAGTAAACAATGCCCATGTTCTCTCTCTCTCACTTTCTACTGAATCCAATCTCCCAGGCTGGGGGATTGCTCTGCCCTTTCTAAATGAAAGGATTGGAGGGAACTGCTGAACTTGCAGGAAATCATGGTCAGGCTTTTCATTTGACTCTTAATGATGTGAGCCCAGAGGTGGCTTTTATTCCTTCTGGCTTAGAAAGTTTTGTTTGATCCACTTACAACAGAAGTTCTCTCTGCCACCAGCATGACCTGCCCTACACCAGGCAGCAAGATCATAATTTCAGAAAAGCCCAGTTTCCCAGAAAAGTAATCAGAATTGTTCCATTAAAAGGTTCTGGCAATCAAACCAGGATCCTGGCCAAGGTTCAGTAAAGAAGTAGATGCACAGAGCAACATCACAAACAACTGGCAATCTGTGTTTCTCCACTGACAAGATACAGTTTACTCAATAAAACACACTATCTTCAGGACATGCAAATTTTTCCCTACAGAGATAAAGTGGAACTCCAGAAAGGATTTGGAAGTGGCTACAGTTGTCTTTGCTCCACCTGGAGAGGATTCACATCCACACAGGAACTGGCTGATAATCATAGAAGAGCACCAAGCTCAGTGTTACAAATAAGGCATTTACAACCAAATTAGGCAAAGATGAGCTGAAGGACAGAGGAAGGTGACAGAAGTCCACAGAACTGTGCAGTAGGAAGAGGGATATCTTGACCTGACATAATAGCTTGTGGAGGATTCAGAGCACATATGTGACTGCAGTCCATGGAGATGTCATTAATTCAGATTTCTTACAGATTTTTGAACAGAATGTGAATGACAAGGGCCTAAAAGAGCCTGTGCTGACCAGTTTACTTCCATATAATTATGAGAATAAAAAGAAAAGCACAAATTCCCATGAATGAACTGAAGTTATTTGAAGTATTAGAGTTGGAATCTTAGTACAATCCTAAAGTGAACCTTACTGTTGTTAAATAGTTCTTAATAATCCTTCTTCTTGAGAAATGCTGTCTATCACCACTAAGTGGCAACTAAACTGAAAGCTGTGGGTGCAATCAAAGACAAACCACGGCAGTGAAGCAGTGTTTTCCCTGCCTATCTGGAACTTATTTGGCTGCTTGAGGTTCAGCCACAGCTCTTAAACAACTAAAAGAAGAGCAAAGATGATACTAATATAGCAACAAAATTTCTGAAGGATTTCTCTGGTGCACTGCAAAGTGAGCAGAAAATCTTAGCATTGCATTTGGCTGTAGGTCTGAAATGTCACTTTAACAAGAATAAATATAAAATAAAAACCTAAGAATGTTGAGCTGCAAGGTTTTAGTCCTGTGGTATTCAGTGTAAGCAATTGGCAATACTGCTTGTCATCAATCATCCTTTCAGTGGGCTAAACATGGCTAACAAATTAGTTGCTTGTTGCTTATTTGGCTGATATTTTGCTGCTGTGTCAGTCTCTATTTGGATATTTAAACTGCAGAGGTTTTTTTCTAAGTACTGTATCTTTCTCTCCGGATGGTACTATTGATAGAATATTCCTTTAGTTTTGTGCAGCTTACATAATTGTCTTAAGCTCACAGTATTGCTGAACTATCCCTGTTTGGTTTTATGTTGGCTGGTTGAATCTTTAATATTGAATTTGTGATTCAGAGAAGCACGGGACAAGTTATCAAGTTACCTAGAGAATACCAGAGTCTTAATCTCTTAAAATTTGATATACAGTGAGGTATAGACCCTGCTCTCAGAAGTATGAAATGTAAACAGACAAGATGATACATGGATGCTCAGAGCAGAAGTGACTGGAGTGAGAATAAAGCAGAAATAGTGCAATTATTGACCTTTCTGTGAAAGGAGAAAGTGGATGAAAGCTGCCTCTTAGAGTTGTTTAAAACATATATTAAGAATAAATTTTAAAAAAGGTGCTACAAATGAGGGATACTTGTATGTATATGGGTGGACACGGTGGTAGTGAGTGGTTCTAAGGTAGTTTTCTTAGTGGATTTTTAGCACCAATAATTCTTCCATCATGTTTATGAAATTACAAAGGCTCTCAAGGAACAGGCTTTTGCTGGCGGAGGTATCAGCAAAGGATTAATCTTCTCACATACTGTGAACGCAGAAAGTTTTGCCATGCTGAGTTTATGTTATGTGATGAATCTACGTTAAAGAGATGTGCTTTGGTTTTTTTTGGTTGTGTGGTTTTAATGTGTTTGTTTGTTTATTTTTGTTTTGTTTTGTGGTTTCTTTTGTTTTGTTTTTGGTTTTGTTTTGTTTTGGTTTTTTGTTTGTTGTTTGGGTTTTTGTTTTGTTTTTGTAGGGTTTTTTGTTTGTTTGGGTTTTTTTGGTTTTTTTTTTTTTTTTTTCTTCTCTAAGGCCCTGCAAAATACTTCAATTTGAGCACATACACCCTTGTAGCAGCAGAAAAGTCCAAGAAATGTTGTAAGAAAGATGGGAATACACTGTAAAACCCTTACCTCTTTAAACTTAGATTCACCCAGGCGTGTCTCCAAGACCAAACCACTTCATTCAGGTGCAAAGTGCTGCAAGTGACCGTCAGAATGACAGGATTGCACTTGCTCAGGGAGGAAATCTGTGTTTGGGAGCTTAAAAATGGAAGCCATCCACACAAGCCTAGTGTCTCCTACCATGTTTCTCTTCTTCCCCTCATATGTCACTTAAGAAAATAATTAAATAATGAAGTTCTGGGTTGGTTTTGGTATTTCAGGTGCTCATATCTTTGGAATACATCCCTATATTTGAGATCTTAAGCATCAGTGTTGTGTCACTGGCATTGGTGTGCAGATATGGAGTAGTTCAGTAGTGAACTTGCCATAGGTTGTGAAAGGGCCGTGGGCTGAGCAAGGAGGGAGGAGTAACATCCACAGCTGACTGAAAGGCAGCCCCATGTTTGAGGGATGGTTATTTGTGCAGTGGGGAGAATTTCATGCTGTGACAGACTTTGGGGGTTGAAAGCTTGTCTGCATCCCCATTAGAAATAGTCTGACAGCATGATGTCTTTATGAGAGTGGTTTTTATCAGCATGGAAAATGCAAAGCATTTGTGTTTGATTGAAGCATTATGGTAGGGGTAGGTGGAGGTGAATTTTAAGTATCCCTCTTTATATTATAATCCCAACAGTCCAAAATAAATTCAAAACAAAAATTGAAGTGTTTAGCTCCTGGGAATTTAAAATGGTTCGCTCTAATGTAATGTTACCTGGTTTTATTTTTAAACAACCTTTTGCTGAAATTGGCACTGATTTGGAAAGTCCATTTTTGTCAGAGCTTTTTTTTTTTTTTTGTGATAAAAAGTGATTCACTCACATTTTTTTATTTTTTTTTCCCCTCAATCAGCTTTTTGTGGAAACTTCTTGACTTTGGATTAGATGTAATATCCTTTGTAGAGAGTTTACAGAATATGTGCCAACTGTGATAGAACCTGGCAGCTGTATTTCAGCTGGAACGTGGTAGGAGATGTATAAATGAAACAGAACAAGGCAGGACTATCCCAAGAGCTTGAATTCAAGCGAGTATAAGAGGCATGAGCACGATGAAGTGTCATCAGAATAATTACTGCTGCCTTGTGAGCCTTGCTCATAGATGCTGTCTGCAGAAGATGGGGTTTGTTGAGGAGCTTTGTTTGTTTGTACTGTTTTGCCTCAGTAGAGTGAGATCAGAATAGAAAGAAAATCCATCAGACTACATGACACTGCAGTCTTCAATCTACTTTTAAAACAACACAAAACAACCCCAAAAAGTATCTTGGGGCGAATTTTGGCTGTCTTTTGTTAAAGATAAGAAGCCACAGCTGTGACCACAAGCAATCTGTAGACATTTAAACTGCAGCTCAAGCTTTATGAAATGGATTTATATGTAAATACCGTTATTAAGAATTTAAGCAGTTCAGACCAATAATTATATTAAATATTAAAGATGCCTTTGTTTTTAAAAAACCCTTACTTTCCACAATAGATGTTTCTGGTTTATGTAAGCAAAATCCATTAAAACAGTGCTGAATATGGCTAATCCTGAATTTTATTTACTTGTCTTTAAAGTGAGATTTACAATGCATAGGAATCACTATTTGGTTGCGTTGGAAATACCTGCATATCTAAAATGAGCTTCATAGCACCACAGGAAATGGGGAAAGAGCAAATAATTTCTGCAGTGAGAGACAGAAGACAGTGTGTTAAATATCATAACCATGAGTAAGCATAAAATTGTACAAGGTACATATGTGTATTTTAAAAAGCAAAGCAACCAAAGAGATTTGGGTGTTTCCCAAAGCCAAAAATTTAAATCTGATGCCTATGTGAGCAGAAAATATTAGTTGTTCTGCCCACCTTTTGAATACCTGTTAAACAGCTGACAGGGAGAAGGCAGAGTAACATGTTAGAGAACACATTGGCTGGGAATACCCTACACAGTTTTTAATGAAACTGGATCACAGTTGAGCCAACAATGCAAGGATGTTATAGAAGGTCCAAAAAGCAGGAAAAGAATTCTGTGGTATAGGAGTTAAAATGTTCACTTGTGAGTGTGGCAGTGTGCTGTCTGGTATCTCTTCCAGACTAATCTGTCCAGAAACTGCTAAATGCTCTGAGGGAGGAAAAGCAGAGAGTGGAAACTTGCAATATTTTCTTCCAGGGGAAACGTGTGAACCAAAGAGACATTCAGAACTGCTGAGGTTGGTAGGAGCCTCCTGGGGTTGTGTAGTTCCACCCTCCTGCTCAGTGCAAGGACACTTACTCTAAGATGCTCAGGGCCATGAGAAGCTGAACTTTGAGTATCTCAAAGGATGAAGACTCCACAAAATCTGTGGGCAAACATGTTCCAGTCTCTCTCACAGTAGAAAGTGTGTGGTATTTTTCTCATGTTTGAATTTCCAACCAGGTCTTCCAGTGACACCTACAGAAACTACATTGACATTAAAAGCCAAACTTTTCCTTGTGGCAACACTCAGAAAAGTCTCTTCCTTCCTCTTGGATGCCATGGTATGTACAGAGAGGAACCAACTGTACTGTGAATGTATCGGTGAGATTGTTCACTCATCACAGTGACTAAGGCAACTGAGCAATTAGTCAAGATGTGAGCCAGGGCTTTCTCATTGCTAAATTAATCAATCTCTACATCTGGGCTGAACTTTTCAGCCAAAAATGCTATGCAGAAAGCTGCAAATTTAAATTGATGAAGAAATAACACAATTTCTATGCCAGTGCTGACAAGTCTTTTCCATTAGAAAGTGTGACCTTAAGCAAATCTGAGATAAATTGAAGTATTTAATTTAATTTCCTCTTGACTGCAAGGTTTTCAGCTTTGTTAATCTAACTTTTTAATGATGTAATGCCTCTCTCTGGGTCCTCAAATCTGTAGTAAATATTAGTATAATTTTTTTTAAATCAGGTATTTTTGCAAGTACATGAACTTTTCTTTGCTTTCATTATAAAATACCTCTGTTCTTTGCCTTAAAGTCCTGTTATAATATTGATCAATTGGAAGAATCACTTGATATTTTGGACAAACTGGTCAGTATCATTGGTCAGTACTGTGGTGATACCTGTTGATCCCCTGCCAACAGAGGATGGAACGGTCTGTAATACCATCTAGAAAAAAAAACCCAAAACATTAACTGTATGTTGCTAACTAATAAATAATAATCTAGATATTAGGGGTATTAGGATGTTCTATGCAACAATGACTTTGTTTATTTACATATTTTGGAGGTATTTACTAAGATTATAGTCAGAGCTAATGATCAGGAAGTTGAGGCACTCAGCACTGACTGCAGAGAGTAAATCAAGACATGAAAACCAGAGGTTGTTTGCTTGTGAAGACAACAAAAGTATGGAAGAAGTGGAGCTAAGCTTTGAGACCCTCACTTGGAAGGTAAGTTACTTAAAATCAGTAAAATCCCTTTTGTTTCTAGGTTTGTATTGTTCCTCCCTCAAATGACTGAGGTCATGATGGATAAATATCTGATGCTTACCCTCGATACTGGGGTGTTTTATCATAAGCCACATTCTGGTGCACAGAAAGCAGAAATGCAGGAGTCTTGTTCTCTACTTATGTTATGCAAAGCATTGTATTTTACAGAAAAGCCCAGAAACACAAATATGATATGAATTTTGTGCCTGATTAGTTCATTCAAATGACACTTTAATGGCTGGTGCACACTTTACACAACCTTATCATCCTGCAATTGCAATGAGATCTCTATTTAAATCCAGTCTCTTTCTAACATCAGCAACAAGTTTAGTATCATGGGAAAGTGAGTGGAGACAGTTTAGCTCCCAGGGATAAGCTTAGTGATGTTAATTGTGGCACTGCTATGTTGTTCTCTGTGATCCATGTACTGTCTTCACAGCTTTCCTGTATCAAAAAGAGAAATGTCCTATGGATATTTATGGGATATTGGGGCCACTTAACAGTAGATCATTAGCAGGGGGTGCTTATGTGACCTCTGGTTTTCCATCTAGACTACCACAGCTATTAAAAGCTGTTTCTTGGTTGTGACTGAAACACAATTTCATAGGTACTTTCACTGTATTAGGAATCTGTACATGTAGGGAGGAACTGGTGAATTTCTGTTTAATGACCATGGTCTTTATCCTTCATATTTAAATGGAATCCCCTTTCCTGCCCAATATGCACTAAAACAGGAATGTTTAAATGACCAGGAAATTTCCCTGGAAAAGTGTCTGCCTGAGAATATAGCCACAATGCAAGGACCCTGGTGTGGTTTAACCCAGCAGGCAGACAAACACAGCACAGCTGAACCGTCACTCACTCCCCAGCAGTGGGATGGGAGAGAGAATGGGAAAGAGGTAAAATTTGTGGGTTGTGATAAAGACAATTTAATAGGAAGAAAGGGAAAATAATGGTAAAAGAATATACAAAACAAGTGATAGGATCACAGAACTAAGGTGAAAGGACAAGGGGTAAGGGTTTTAACTGGAAGAAGGAGGGTTTAGATTAGATATCAGAAAGAAATACTTCCCTGTGAATGTGGGCAGGCCCTGGCACAGGTTGGGCAGAGAATCTGTGGCTGCCCCTGGATCCCTGGAAGTGTCCAAGGCCAGGCTGGACAGGCCTTGGAGCACCCTGGGCTGGTGGAAGGTGTCCCTGCCCATGGCAAGGAGTGGGAACGGATGGTCTTTAAGATCCATCCAACCCAATCCATTCCATGATGTACAATGCATTTGCTCAATGCCCGCTGCTTAGCCAGTCCCTGAGCAGTGACTGCCTCACCCAGGTGATTTTATACATCTCCTTTACCATCTGTATATGCAGTTCTATCTTGTTTTAGCTATTTATGGACTAGCCAGAAACTGCAATTACCAGAATTCTTGAACAAATGTAATCCATTTGTTTACAATGTCTAGTGTCTACTTTAATTTTCTAATAAATTTTTTGTGACTCAGGCATCATCTTTTCCTTGGCTCTTTATGCACTGACAAAACACAGCATCTCACTCTAGGCTTAAAATCAATATTACAATTCCTATTATTGAGTGCAACTTTCACCACCCAAGTTATTTCTCCCACGTTGGATCCTGCAGGTAATTTTTAGCAACCTTCTAAATGGGTATCACCCCTGGTCTGCCCTTTCTGTCTGTATAGGCATCTTCTGCTTCTGGTGTGCTGTGAAGTGACTTCTGACATCTGGTAGAGCCATAGCCATTCTACTTTTTAATAGCCAAAACTTGCCATTTGATAATAAAATCAGTAAGTCTCCTAAGAAACGCTTGTCCTTGAGACACAGTCCCTGTAGAAGCTGCTCTCACAAGGAAACCTTTACAAAGATTTTACAAAATGACCTGTTCACAGAGGGAATTTCTGCTAAATCCCCATTAAAATTAGCTTAAGCCCCAAAGGATGTCAGTTTAATCTTCTCATAGTCTTGTCATATCTTTTTAATATTTATAACTGGGCATTTAAATGGGTAACAGAAATACTCAATCACTTTTTAATCCAGTTAAACCTAACAATATCTTGTGGTAAAGAGTTCCACAACAGAGTATTCTATTCCAAACTATTCATTTTTAATCAATTCCTAAATTTCCCATGTGAGACCTTTTGTGTTTGCAAAGGTTTTGGATTAAAGATGAACTTGGAGCAAAGCCTGATATGGGAAAAAAAATTAGCAAGCTGAGTTCTGAATCAAGATCTGGAACAGCGTGGGTACCTTTTTTTGCACCAACATTTGGTCTTTTTGACTTATTATTTCAGGTGATGTTTTCAGTCTCTCTCAGGTCATTCATCAACATGATGAATCTTCCAAGAAGGACAAAAGAGATGAGGGAATGCTAGAAAGGAAGTTATAAATGGGAAAGAGGGGAGAGGGGTTAAAAGGCATCCACTCATTTCTTGTTATGAAAAAGAAAGGTCAAACAGAAAAATACATCTTATTTAGTCTGTTTATACCTGTCTTATTCCTCAGGGCATCATTATCTTGTTTGAGTCTTGTATGAGTCACGTTTGATCTACAAAAGGAATAGGAAGTTACAGGTAACATGCTAAACCCAGCTAAAGAGCAAGAAAGGAGCTGCGTATTTCAATAGTGCCAAGAGACTTTGGGAAAAACTCCTTTATTTCATTAAGTCTTGTAAAAGGCAGCAGAAAGGAGAGAGAGCAGTAGGGGCAGTGCATCCCTTTTTAGGGCAGTGTTGAGCATAATTCTGCAGAGGAAGAGCACTGTGAACAAAGACCACTAGGACAGAGATGGCAGTGTGTGTCCTTTTCTTTAGGCCAGGCTCAAGGTTAGACTTAAAGCCAAATATTCTTTTATTATTTATAGGATGTAAAGAACAGAATTTGATGCTAAAATGATTGCATTACTGTGCAAATGAGTTCTGTCTTCAGATAGTATTTCAGTAAGCCTTAGGATATACCTGGGTGTGGTACTTTTCTTGCTGGTACTGCATCATTGCATCCTTGGGTTTGAATACATATGCTGAATTTTCAAATGTAAAGCTACATCTCTGTATCCATGTTTCTTAAGCCCACTTTTAAGCTGGGATTTCCTTTTGCCTAAGTTTGCATACTATGTTGATACCACGTGTATCTGAGTGTCCTATATTTTAAGCAACGTAATTGACTTTGTGTGCCTACTGTCTTCTCTTTTCTTACGGAGCAACACACTGGAAATGGAGCATCATGTTTTGATACAGGTTTAAGTAATGACATAATGATATACATCTGTATCTGGAACAGGAGGTGGTAAGAACTCAGTGATTATTGCCTGTCTACAGGCTGGTTTGGGACAACATGTGATGTTTTTGTCGTTTTAAATAGACCTGGCAGCATTAGATAAAAATTGTAAGGTGCTTTGGCCTTGCAAAAGAGGTGGAACAGCAACTGCAGCTGACAAATAAAAAAAATCTGTCAATCAAAATGGTTAAAGCATGTGAGTGATTTCCCTTAGGTAATGAAAAATAGATGGAGAGATTAAAAAAAGCCATATAAACCACCATCACTTACACAGAAATTACAAATTATCATAGGATGTCCCTGTGTGCACTTTGAACAAGTGTCATCAGCAACCAAGCACAGAGGCTTCCAGCCCTTCACGCCTGGTGCGCGTTGTACAAACATATCACCCTTTCCCAGGCTGGAAAGAGTCATGTGTCTAATTCCCTGCAGCCTCACATTTTTTCAGTGTTCAAATGATTTTACAAATCGTTTCTTGATCCCTCTGTATTGATTTGATTAATTTCATCCTTCCAAGAGTCACACTTTTATTTTACTTCTGCCTTCTTTTTTCAAATCAGATATTAATTCCTGTTTTCATCCTGCCACTGATCAACTCTTTGTTTCAAAGAGCATTCAAACATACCGCTCTGTATGATAGCTGTATGATATCTCTCTGTCATATCTGCTTTTGCTTGGAGCATGTATCCTATTTGATTTTATTTTAAATAGCCAAACTACTCCATTTTATGATGAAAGAGTTTTGCACTTTCCTGTTTGATACATATTCAAGGAATATAAAATAATGTGGTTTGCTTTCATGCTGTGTTTTGCTCGCAAATAAACAACGTGTAAATCAACAGTGAAATGACAGTAGTCCTGCATCCATGAAAGAATTCAGGTTAGGAAAGAGCAAAGTAGCACAGAAACAGCTGCTCTTAATACCTTCCAAGACAAGTTTACTCAACTCTAACTTAAGCAGGATACATGACTGTGGTAGGTGAATTGAGGTGTATGCAGCTGGACTGTGTTATGAGAGGACGAGGTGGAAGCAATTTTAAATTAGTACCCCTAGGTTGTGGACATTACTTACTCCATTACATTCTACTCCTGGTTATGGCTCAGTCTGTTTATTAAATACTGTGAAGTGCCAAGGGTTCTGCCATTATCCAGGTGCTTTCCGAACTCAAGGTTAATACTGAAATTTGGTCATTGATTTGCAGGGTCAAGTCTAAATACTCTCTGAGCTATTTTCAGTGTATCTTTGAATTTTAATGTTGAGTTAATAGAACTTATTTTAGGGTTTATCAGATTTCAAATCTTCCTTGTTCCCAGTTCCAGGTTTTTTAAGGATTACCATAAGCAACAGCCATTGTATCTGTCAAGTGCTGAATGAAGAGAGATGTTTTACACTGGGTTGTTCATGGAGATTTTGCTGTTGTGCTCTGCAAAAGTTTGACCTCCTACATCCTTTTCCATGGGAGCATTGATAAGGTCTCTCTCTTCCACCATCTATTAGAGATAGAATTAATGGTGACATGAACTTTTTCTTGGAGGACCCTCATGAAAGGAGACAGTCTTGGAAGGGGACTCTCCACACTGGAGTAGGGATACAGTAGATGGTAACTGTGGAGTGTCCAGGCTTTAGCAGGAACAACTCTGAGGGACTGAGAGTGACTTACTCTAGAGCAGAAGAATTCTGGAGTGAAGAGCAGTGGAGGAAAATAAGTCAAGTGGGGACTGGCAGAAAACAGCCACTGTGCACTCCTGAACTGCCCATTCCCACAGAGACAGGACTGAGCGTAACCCAGAGCAAAAAAAAATGACATGGAGACTGAGAGCAGAAGTTCTAGCGGAGTCTGGGGAGAAGGTCATTTCCTATGTTGTCAGTTTAATTGTGGTTTGTTTGGTTTCTTTTTCCAGATACCAAGCTCAGTAATCAAAAGTCTCTGCTTGGCAACAAATCAAATTAAGTAAAACTCTCTCATTGAGACTATTTTGCTTGTGATATATGTATAAGGAGCATCTGCACCTTTAAATTTAACCATTAACTCCAGACGTTTTGTGTTATTGTAGGACAAGATTGAATCCCAAAGCACTGATAACTTGTAGACATTTGCTTTCTTCACTGTGTCCTGGGATGTATTTTGGAGACTTTAGAGTTTATATATATGTGTATATACATGCATGTATTTTTCTATTGTTTATTGTGATGTGACAAGAAAATTTTCAATGGATCCAGTTTTTGAATATTGCTTCTAAAAATCCATACTTAGGATTAGATGGATTGGTCCCTGTTCACCACCCCTCCAGTCTTCCCTTCCCAGTTTGCAGACCCAGAAAATAGCATTTGCAGTTAATTTTGCCTTGCTGTCAGCCAGACAATAATAACCCTTCTGAGACAGAATACAAGAAACTCTTTTTTCCTTCAGTGTGGACTTCTAAAGGTAGGCAGCTGTTGCACAGGAGCGTGAAAGAATTTTACTGCGGTAGGGGATGGCTCTCTTCTCCTTAAACTACTAATTACTTTGTTTGTTTGCCTTCAATGTCAAAAGGGAGAACAGAGAATTGATGCAGAGCTGCAGAGGTTTTAACACAAAACACTGCAAACTAAATAAATAACAACCTTGAGCATTTGTGAGCTGTTTCTGCAGCAAAACACCTTAACCTGCATTTCATCGGTGAAGTTGACCTCTGGTCTGCTACACCAGCCAAAAACCTTGAGTTGACTAGTGAAAAATGTAGGACTGAAATGTTCGGGCTTGGACTTTGAGAAACTATTTGTCTTCAAACAAATAACATTTCTAAGCTTTTGAGTCTTTGCCATTCCCATTGTACTTTCTTCTGTGTGGCTATGATTCTGAACGACCTTAAATATCTGGTCTGCAGTTTTTCGTTGTATGTGCCTCAAATATAGTTGGCATGAAGAGATTTTTTAAAAACTGACTTTAATTTACTGATGCTGCATTTTCCAGATCAATATTATTGCATTTGGAAAGTCTATCCTGCCATTAGATTTACCAACCAGAAAATGAGGACCACTAAAAGGCTTGACTTCAATTCATATTTCTAATAAATCTCCTGCAAATATGGATTATGATGTAGCTTTTTTTTTTTCCCCCTTTGAAATACTAAAGAGATTCTCCAGTATTTCACAGGGATCACTGTATCACTGCTGTTTGTGATCCTTCAGGGTGGGATTAAGTAATTTTGTGGGTCTTGCAGTGATTTAAAGCTAATGTCTTCCACTTTACTCAGAAAAAGAGATCCAAGAGGTGTAGTGAGACTGCCCAGGATTGAAACAAACAGGACTTGTCCTATGACATGGAGTTTGCTCTCTTCTCTTTGTATACTTAATTTTCTGTATACCATTAGCCAGTAAATCTGTTAAGGAAATGGCCATCCTCTATTTAGATGTTCAAATTTGTCACTTTGGTCACAGAGGGTACATTCCCTGGCTGTTAATCAGTATTAATGGTTGAATTAAAATAGGCAGTTGCCAAGAAAAGACTTCTGAGAGCTGCCTCTAATTTTCCTTTCCATTAATCCAAGATAACCACTTCTACTTTTCTTCTTTACCTGCATTCTGGGATCATGTTTCCCTTTGGATGGCCTCTGTGTCTTGATTTCCTTTGGCTGTAAAATCACTGTAAACTTCATTCAAAAAAGTGGAGGACTTATAGAAGTCTTATATTTTGTACTTGTGTTAACATAGTGGTAACTCTTACTCCACTTCAAAATAAAGATTTGTACATGATGAACAAGTAGATTGTGTTGCTGAATAGTAAAGTCATGAAGTCATATTCCTCCCTCTAATAAAAACATTTTTATCTTGATGTTATCTTATTGAATAACTGTTTTAAAGTTAATGAAAGTTTTTCATTATAGTTTTATATATTCATCTCGTACCTAGCAGAAAATGTTTTTTTCTTTGTTGCAAGAAAATGACTGTGCTTAATATATTTGCAGTTGCAATGAATACCTGGAGTCTTCTTTTTCCCTTTTATTGGCTTCTAAATATGATGGAGTGGTATTTTTTGGGTGGAGAAGGGAGATAATAGTTAACGATCAGTTTCTAAGTATGTCAGGTTTTGAGACTGTGTAATGTCAACTTCTAATGTATATTCCTCATCTGAAGAACTAAAAGGAATTAGCAAACTGTAAAAAACAAATCTTGACTGCCTTTGAATCCAGCAACCATCTACCTGGTTCTGCCTTTAAATCTCTGTCCTGGAGTTTCCCAATAGATCCGTAAGTGTCTATATACATTCTGCAAACAGAAGCACACAGGTCTAAGATTAAAGGAATGAATTTTTTAATTGTGCTTTTTTGAGCAGTTAGCATTTCTTTCCAAGAATTATTTGACTCCAGGCATTTATATGCCATACAGATATAGGTATGGCACTCATTACAAAAATTCCAATATAAATACCATAGTTTTGTTTTGTTTGGACCTTTTGGCCTGAAAGTTTTAAACATCCTGTATTATATGAAATTACATATCAGTAAAAATTGAAATTTTTCTCACTTACTTGAATGGGTTATTTCTTCTGATTTCCATTTAACTCAAACTAATATGTCGTTTCCTTTTTTTTAAATTTATTCTCCTTTTCAGTGACATATCAATAGAATGTTAACCTAATAAATGTATTAATTTTTTTTTTGTTCCTTTTGGGGGGTGGTTGTTTGTTTCTTTCTTTGTTTATTTGGTTTTTTTACCTGGACTTGCAATCTATAAAAGTTCAGCAACAACAAACTTCATGAGGCTCACAAAAAGTGGTGCTGGGGCCTTGAGATGTTCCCTTCTTTGCAGTCAGGATTTTACTGTGAGCCACAGTGATTCATGAATTGCAGTGACTGATAGAAAAGATAAATTAAAGGTTCTTTGCCTTTGGTAGACACACATATAGAACTTTTACCTTCATCTAGAAAAGATGCTGGGGGAAAATTGTGTTATCCATGTTAAATACTTGATCAGACCTTGAGTGGTGAAACAGCTCTTGGAACAGCCCTTCCAGAAGAAAATTTATCAGTTTCTCAGATGCTTGTTTAGCTCTGCAGTCGGTGGCTCTTGCTGAGATGTGTGTTAACAGTGAGTATTTAGCTCATTTCAAAATCATGTTAGTTGTGCAGCAGTCTTGGATGTTCTGGGGCCACCCAGAATTAAAATTAAATGTAGCCAGACAAGCCAAATGATTGCTCAGGTTCTCTTGCTCCTTGGGCTCCTCTTGAGAACAGTTGCCATCTCCAGCTGATTTGTGAGACCTGCTGCTTCCATACCCTTACCTGCTGTTTATATCTGTAACTTTCCACTTAATCTTCCTTGGAATGTAGTAACCCAGAGTACTGACCTTGGTGTACATTTGATGGGTACAAGAAGCTTAGGGAGCCTCTCTGCTGGTTACCAATTCTACCTGAACATTAGAAATAGTTATTAAACACTGAACTGTTCTTTACCTTGTAGATGATCTATGGGCTTTATGCTTGATACTCTTTTATCTCAGTCCTGATGAATTATTAATTTTCTTTTTATTGTTATTTTCATTTATTTTTTTCCTGTCGATGATCAGCTTGTTGTGGAAAATGAGGACATAACATTCATTTAACTTTGCTATAAAAGACAGTTATATGAACATCTAGAGCTATTTGAACATGTACAATTTTTCCGCTTTGAATGATGTTCTGAGATGTTTTACTGTGTATGTTATTGATCCACTAAGAAAGGGGTTGTGGTTTTGTCCAGGAAAAACCGTCCCTGTCAGCAGAAGTTGCAGAAAGAGAGGAAGCAAAGGCTTTTGACTTTTATGTTTTTCAGTCTTAAAACATACTGATGGTCAGGATGATAAGCCCTCACTCTTAGGCTGGACAGCAGGTATTTTTTTTTCTACTTTCTTTTACTTTTCCCTCCCTAATAACTTCTGGTTTTCCTTCTTTTCTTCAACTTTTCTAACAATTTCTCAAGATTCCCATCCATAAGTCATTGAAGGAACGGCATGCTGATTGAAAATTTGATAAATTACTTCTTGTAATGTGATTTAACTTCCCAAATGTTCTTCATTCCACCAGTGTTTTTCTCCTCACTTGTTCCATATGTTCACTTTCTGTCATCACCAGCTGTAAGAAATGCTTTTGGCTCTTGACTCCAAGATATGTCCACTTGCAGGCACTGCCTTCTAGGCTGCACACTTGTTAAAATAGTCTTCACTTTTACATTTCCTTTGTCAGTCATACTGTTCATTTACCTGTGTGACCCTAAGTTTAGTGCTCCTCCATTTACTGTTTCTGAAATGAGAATAAAGTAATTAGTAATCTCTGACTTGATTTAAAAAGGGAATGTTTGCTTCTGTAATTTTTTCTTTCTTCTATGAATTTTTCCTTTAAAAAAACCCCAAACAAACAAACAAATCTCACCTTTCTCCTAGTGTTGGATATTACCAGGGAAAGACTCTAGAACTCAGCTTACAGTTGGGGAACTTAGTCTGATTTTATGCTACTATTCATGACTCTTAATGTCAAAGCTAGTGACTATGAAAGAACAGAGTTTTCACCCTGACAGTAATTAATATAGTCCAAAGAATTACTGTTATGGTTCTCTGTTAGGGCTGGATGAAGTTAAGTTCCTTCTCTTGGCCTCTTCTTTCTTCGTTAATCAACTCAATCCATTTGGTACCTGCAACAGAGAAGATAAAATCTAGCAGTTCATACTCACACTGAACACTGAAAATCATCCTATTTCTCTATAATCATATATGATCCCAGTTAACTCTAATATATACTTGTGCTGGTTTCAGCTGACATAGAGTTAATTTTCTCCCCAGGGCTTGGCATGGGGCTGTGTTTTGGATTTGTGCTGAGTACATGGTTGATAACCTAGAGATGTTTTTGTTATTGCTGAGCAGGGCTTGCACAGAGCCAAGGCTTTTTCTGCTTCTCGTACTTTCACACTGGCAAGGATGTTGGGGTTGCATGGGAGGCTGGGTGGAGACACAGACAGAACAGGTGAGTCCAACTCACCAAGAGAATATTCCAGACCATATGACATCATGCTCAGTGTATAAAATGGGAGGAAGAAGAAGGAAGGGATCAATGGCATTTGTTTTCCCAAGTAACTGTTCTGCTGTCCTGGTGATGGCTGAACACCTCCCTGTCCATCGGAAGAGGTGAATCAAGTCCTTATTTTGTTTTATTGGTGTACACAGCTTTTGCTTTCCTTGTTAAACTGTCTTCATCTCAACCCATGGGTTTTTCACCTCTTACCCACCCAGTGCTCTCCCCGGTCCCACTGGTGGGAGGGTGAGGGAGTGGCTTTGCGGGCTTTGGTAGCTGACTGGAGTTAAACCATGATAAAACATTCCTGTGGTGAGCAGATCTCCTGCTGACATGGATCACTGTTTTGGAATTGAGTAATATACTAACCTCAGCACTAAACTTAAAACATGGATTCTATAATGTCCAGGTTTAGGGAGAATTTCTTTCCTCCTCCTGCTGGGAGTGAGTCAAGAACCAAAATGTCAACTCCACTGGAGTCTTTGGTAAAAGTCAAGAGAAGCAAGATTCCTTTCCCATCAAGGTCATAGGATCTTGGTGATACTTTTCTATATAAAAAAACCAGTGTTTTCTCAAAGTACTTGGTTTCTTAAGACTCCACCCTCCACTCTCTCACTTCTACTGCATGTCTGGCTGCCTTCAAGTGGTGTTGTATAATGGTTTGCTGAACAGGATGATGGCATTACCACACAATTGATCTGCATGGTGTGAATGAAGGCTCTTATCAGTATCAATCAGTTTTTTGATTGAAACTAATTGAACCTATGAAACTAATGTATAATGTGGAACAACATCCAGCACTGAATATTAACACTGCTCAGAAGGGCTGAGTTGCTTTTTTACACCATCAGCTTGTCACAGAAATAATACAGGGCCTGCTTATGCTAAAAGATTATCATATGTTTGCTGACACTACAAGGGGTTATACTCTGTCCAACTTTTAGAGAGCTTTGTTGGAGACATTTCTATATGTTTCAATGATGTAAGTATTGAAACTACGGCTAATAATCTCAAACAGACTTTTGGATTCTTCAGCATAGAGGAGAATTTACCTCTGGGAAAATTGTGAAGAAAGGGAATAATGATACACAAGGGAAAGAGGTTGCTTGTGGGAACGAACAAAAGAGATGAGACTAAAAAATGTAAGAAATGTAAGAAACCAAGCTGCTTGAAAAGTAGTGATGGAATAAAAAGAGGTGGTGGCAAGGAAAAGAAAAATAAGTTTTAATTTTTAGATGCTCATGAAATAAAAGTCAGCTCTCTGGTAGATCTTTTTGATTTCTGAAAACTTATAGCAGTTACTTGCTGTGTTACAGTTTTGTAGCGATTGCATTTTTATTCTTAAATGTAAAAATGTTTGAATTTTTACACAGTGTTTTGGAAATGCTTCATCTGAAGTTGCTATAAGAAAATGTGTATGATTTTTTCTTTTTTCTTTTTTTTTTTTTTTTCCAAACAAAAGGTAGTTAAATCTTTGTTTTGTCATAGTACTGCCCCAGGTGAGTGATGACCTACTGATTCTTCAGTTTCTCTTGCCTAATGTTAACTTACAGGAACTATAAAAATCCCAGCTTAAAGGTATCATAAGGAAAATTCTTTAATCTCTTGCTACTTAATGGTTCTCAGCAGTTCAAATGCTACTAGCAGGTGTGTGCTCCGGTTATGAGCACAGTTCTGAGCAACAAAACCTGGAGTAGTTTTGTAATTTAAGTACTACACTTATGAATGTTTTTATACCTACTGTCAAGCTCATTTCATGAATAATAGGAGGCAGAGAAACACAGATATGCACCACTACTGTCTCTGCAGAGTGAAGAGGAACCCTTTACCCATCAGCTGCTCTGTGGTGGCTGCCATACCCCTGGCTATGGACATTTTATCTGTATGTGTCCAAATATTTACATTGAGTTGGAAATCTTGCAGTGAATTGCATTCTTTTTTTCCCCGCAATTGGGGAGCTGAGAGGTGGAGCAAACTGCAAGACCAGTATGATGAAGGGAAAGAGGGATATTAAGTATGGGAATAAAAATCTGGTTTGAAATGTAGATTTTTGCTTAGACTGAAGACTCTTCCCTGTCTGATTTGGACCAGAGACTATATATTCAATTTTGAAAATTCAATGAGCATTCTTATCACTAAGTTGTTGAGTGCTTTGAAACAAAGGCCATAAATGGAACAAGCATAAATGCTCCTTGAGACAGTTTCAGAAAAATAGCTGAATTGGATGCCTTTCTTCTTGTTTTGACTAGAAATTCCCACTCAAATAGTCCTCATCTCTGCTATTAAGGGTATCCTGTAGCTTCCATGAAAGATTTGCTGGTGTCCCAGTGTTTGCAGCACTCACCTGGGATAGGGGAGGTAGGCTCAAGTTGGATAAATGGAATAAATGATATCAACAAGGGGCATTAATGTCCCTCACATTGTAGCAAGTGCTTTAAGTGCCTCTTCTGAAACAGGCATTTATTTCAACCTTACAAGACCAGAAATTTATCTCTCTGCAGACTATGAAAATATTCACAGACTAGGAAAGGCATTCATAACCTGACGAGACATCTGAGCAGTTTGACTCTGCATTCTGATTTGAAAAATCTGAATAGTTGCAGTGGGCTGGTGTTTCCAAGCACATTGAGCAAGGCTAATCCAAATACCTCAACCTTTCAGTGTAGGAACGTACTAGTTTTTGTCTGATGGGAATCCAATTAACCCTGTCCTGTTGGAATTTACCGTGTTCATAGTGTTGAGTCAGTTGAGGATGATTAATGCCACAGGTGCCATCTTCTGTATCATAAGTAAATCCAAAACACAAAAATCCAAAGGAGTGAGTTCCTGTGCTAGAAAGAACAGTTCTTTACTGTTGAATTCATGTCCTTTCATAAGAGGACCTTTCCTGAAGCAGGATGGACACAGGAAAGGATTTTCAGGTTGGCAAGAAGCAGGCAACCAAATAACAAGGCAATTCTCTTAGCAACTATTTCAGGGTTTAATTTTCTTCTTCAGTACTAAATATGTCAAGAGACATGCTTTCTACAACTTCCGTTATCTGGTTTTAAATGGTGTCATTAGCAGAAGGGAAGTTCAGAGAAAGAAAAAAAAAACCAAAAACAAAAACAAAAAAAAACCCCACATGTGAAAGCCACCTTAGCCCAAAGCTCCAGACAAAAGCATGTTCCAGATGAGAAACTTCAGTGTCTCCAGATTGCTGAGAAAAGAAGTGAGCCAGGACAGAAGGAGCCATCCTGACTGTTCTGTTCAGTGAATTCCTGGTTTAGAAACCAAACTTTCTTTCTCCATCTCTGTGTATAATGGCTGAGTTTTACTCCCATTGTAAAACATCTGAAGGATAATAACCCAGATTTTTTTAAGGAGAATCAAATCTGTTAAACACTGGCAAGAATTCTGACATTCTTCTAATTAAAGCAAAGAAGCAAAGACTCAGTTAACTAGGGGAAGAAAAAGTCGTCAGCTTCGAAGGAATATTCACTAAAGCTGTGTGACACTTTTTGACAATAACTCCTGTTAAACATCTTGTGGTACTGGACAGCTGAAACTTTCCAAAAAAAGGTGTGACAGTTTTGATGGAAGCCTCCCTAAATGACCTACTAGAACAACCCATTTTGCAGCTGTTACACCACTCATCAGAAATTCAGCAGATGCAATTTCGTCAAGAGTTAAGTGCAAGAATAGATAAATTCAAATTAATTGAATCAGAGAGACTTGGAGTCCAAAACATTTGTGTAAATGCAGTCATACAATAATAATTTAAGATAAATGAATGTTTTAAATACTGATTAAATCTTCAGACTATTAAGATGATGTATGTTGAAATAAGTATTTAAAGAAATTTATTTGTACAAGCACTCAGGTACTGTGTAATAGCCAAAGTCGAATTGTTCAAGGTATAAGGAAAATTTCTTTTGACTAAGATAATATAAACAACTTGAAAAGCAAGCTTTGCAGACAACCTTTTTTTTTATTTATTTTACACATGGGAAGTGAGTCAGAGATTAAATTATTTTCCCAAAGTTATGCAAGAATAGCACTGATGTTAGTCAAATTGAAATGTGAAAGCTCCAACTCTAAAGGAGGATCACCCTTGGCTCAGTAGCTTTCTAAACTAACAGGTGATAAGAGACAGTGCTTAAGGGAGGGTGAAAATCCATGTTTCACACCTTTGCAAGGCAGCAAATTGAAAAAAAAAATATTTCAGGTTAATCTTTCACATAAAGTTTCCAAAAGCATCTAGTATTGATTTCAATTTCTTATTTCAATACTTATTTCAAAACAAAAACTTAGTACAAACTGACGATCCTTCCTTTGCATCCCTTCTTGGAAACAGCTGAAATTGAAAATATTCAGAATGCTTGAGGCTTCTTGGGCCTTTTGTTATATGAACTAATCAACACTGACACCCAGTAATTTCAGTTCTGCTGAGAATTTTTTCAGGGAATGGAAAGGGAAAGAAATATAATCTATTGAGCTGCTGGCCTGAATGTCCTATTCAAACAATTTGGAATAAAAGTTTAAATCTGAGGGAACCTCAATTTTTGCCCATCAAGTTTAGTCAACTGATGTACTGAAACTTCCTCAGTTTCATATACAATGAGGAAAATCAAATATCTTCTGTTTCAGGAGTAAGGGTGAAAGATGTTCAGCATGATCCTGTTAATCTCTTGGTAGGTGTTGAACTATGAAATATAAGAATAAAAGTCTTAAGCACTAAAAATCAGAAACAACTGTATAATAAATAAGAAGATCTGAAATACTTAGATCTTCTCCAGACACTGTTAGAGCTACTGGAATTCTTACAGACAGCAACTTAAAGAAAAACTGATTTAGATGTCAGAGCTTTCTTTGGAGATATGAGAATCTAATATTTATAACATAAAATAGGAGGTGAAAGGCTTCATTTATGAATGCACTTTTTAAGTAGCTCCATCAAAATGGTTTTCTGGAATGTGGGGAGGGGGGCTAGAGTTAGCCATATTGTAGCTGAAGTAATTCAGTGGGTTAGTTGAATTGCTTGCTAACAGAAGACAGACAGGATGGATACTGCCCTGTGGATGGGATGGATTAGAGTGTGAAAGTACCAGTCTTTATAAAATAGAGCAAGTATAGTCTAAAGCAAATGGGGACCTAAATTAAAAGTGCTTTCAAATTTGTCATGTTATTCAGTTGAAATCCAGCAAAATCGGGCTCTTAACGGTAGGATAAGAAGCAAATATTGATGTCAACTTTCCAGATCACAAAATTTTAAAACAGAAGATAAGTAGACAACTGAGACAAACCTACTTTTTAATTTGATCTAAATCCAATTAAGTTTGCCTGGATTAGGGGAGGGGAGGGTGAAAGAATCCCCTATTGATGTCCTGCTAAGCAGACGTAAATGTGTTAATTTTTAGCTCAATTTTTTTAAATCCAAAAAAATTTTTAGATAATAACTTAATGTTCTGGAATGTTCCAGAGATACTGGTTTACATTCTACCTTAGATCATTAGTACTGCTTTTGTATGTTGTGCGTGTGGATGTGCTGACTGCTTCTGCGCCCAGGTTCATTTTCCTTCTCCATCACCTCTGAGTGTTATTGACTTACCTCTTCCAATGGTGGAAGGGTGGGAATTAAAACAAAAAAAATACAAAAAAAAATTTGTATATTCAACATTCTAATTTTTTTTTTCCTATATAGTGGACATCACTCAAGATCTGTATTGCAGTAGCAGAGGTTTTCCTCTGTGTACTCAGTACAGAACCTGCATTGAGAAGGAAAGAGGAATGAGGAGGGATTTGGACAGAGAGCTGGTGGGTGTATTAACAGCAAGAAGGTCTTGCACGAGGAGAGTCAATTCAGTATTGACTCATTGACAGGCAAAGGAAGAAAAGCTTAATCATTGTCACACCTGTAGTGACATGAGGTGGCAGTGCTGTATCTTCAGCAGGGGCATCTCTCGGGGTGCAGTTCAAGGGGTGCTACAATACATGTCTTAAAATAGTTTCCCTTTTTTCATTTGAGACTCACCTGCCACTTCAAAGCAGATTGGCCAGTAATTAATCATGTATTCCCCACTGATTTGCTTGTGTGTCATTGTAATGTAGCTGTACATATGGCAATAATTCCAATTCTTAATGAGAAACAAATGAGGAGATGACAGAAAGCTGCATAGTAGGAAGAGGAGGATTTTCCTTCCCTTTTTAGACAAAATATTCAGTTTACCCTTACTGTTTTTATAACCTGCTGATGTACATAGAAAATGTCTATTAAGATTGCAAAGACAAGAATTTAAAGTTGTGATAATACGGGTAGAAGAAAGCCCTGTTGTTTAAGATTGGCCTGTGGCTTCCTTGCTGTGAGTGCAAAGCTGTGTCATCTGATGTATATTTTGAAGTCCTATCTATAATAATCTGTTCCACTGCAGTGATCAC
>VXAU01002298.1:61247-76303 GCA_013399695.1 Formicarius rufipectus | reverse complement strand
AAAAAAAAAAAAAGAAAAATCCTCAAATCCCTCAAAATTAAGTAATCAACTCTTTATCTAATAGTTTGCACTGCAACAAATTAATAGAAGAGTCTGGATGTAGATTTTGGGGGAGGAGCATTCAAAAGAGCAAGGATTCTTTTTTTGTTTTTTTTTTTTATATGAGGAGACACAAAAGGTGAATGGTATGTTTTAATTATTCTCATCATAAACTTCTTCCTGCAAAAGTTAGAAGGCTGTTAGATAAAAAGAAAAAAATTGTATTTGCAATGTATTTTAACAGTGCAGGGAATGTTCTCATTGCATCAGTCCAGCTTGAGATGTAAGGCTTTTGAAAATGCTGGAGGTGTGGGAATAAAGCCATATTTATTCGTTTTGCTATTCCAGTTTTATCAGGAACAAGAACAGGGAATTTGGGGGAAAATGTAGTTATGCAGAAACTGCTTGCTTATTGACACAGAATTCTATATATTTCTATAATGAAAGTGTTATTAAATAATAAAAAAATTCAATAATAAAAATTTCACTCTAGCACACTGATTGTAGGACTGGGTGGTTTTACAAAATAAGTATAAAATCTTTCCATCTTACATTTAACCAGTTATCCAGCACTGCAGATAAAATTTGCTCTATACTGGAGCTAATTAATCTGGAGCTTGGGTTTGCTTTCCTGAAGGAACAAGACATACCTGTATGCTTCTTTTGCAATAGTAACTTCTGGATTCTACCTGTTTCAACCAAATTTATTAGGGGTCCTCAAGGCAAGATGTTCCTAATGAGCTTTATGTAACTAGGCAACCATGCAGCAGAGAGAGACCTTGTTCATGGCCTTTACTATGAGAAATGTCATGAAATTATCTGAAACCTTTCTTAGAAATCAGGAAATATGCTAGTGGAAAAGAAATAAACTAGTTCCAACTGTTACTAATTGTATGAAAATCCATTGCTGGAATACAGAATAAGGAAAACAAGCTTTGTAAATGCACCTTGATATGAATGTTTGAAAGGACAATTCTGAAAATAGCACCACCATTGGTGGCTTAAAAAGGAGATTATTCCATGGAGCCAAGAAGTGAAAGGCAAGAGATTAAAAGTTATAGTGTAGATGCTTAACAAACTGTGTGTTGAGAGGAAAAGAGAAGCTTGGGGTTTGTGTGATGTTTGGATATCTACCTCAGCATCAAGTTTCAGCCAAAACCTGGTGTTCCAGGGGAAGCAGAGCAATCAAACTACCATACACAATGCTCTCTGCTCTCAGCCATTTATTAAGTCAAGTTCTTCCAGAGAACACAGTGGTTTCTGTGTCTGCAGCAATCCTACCAAAGTTGTTTTTCAAAACCTTGTACAATTCCTGCCTGGAGTCTTTGTCAGCTTCGTCAGCCTTCTTTGGAAGGGACTCCCCAGCTTGAGTGACTACACAAAAGTCAGTCTTCTGGTTGGTTTTCTCTTCTTTCCCATTAAATTGGGTCAGTCTGTGGTCATTAGTTCTTTCACAGAAGGAGCAAGCATCAGTCCTTCCCTCTTCATCTTCTCCTTGTCGCTCACCATTTGATACCTTTTTGTCATTTACTGCCTCGTGTTTTTCCAATATGAGATGGTAAAATAATGGCCACACCTCTGATAGGACCTCACTGTGATTCTTTGTCCTATTCCCACTGGTCTAGTATTGTTCCTAGGATGGCAGAACACACCCACATAGTTTTTGAGATAAAAACTAGATCAAGATTGATTTAATGGCATAATTCTATTACCTACTCCTTTTCTGATGACCCTATACTTAATTTTCTTTGCACACTAAGCTTGAGTCCAAGAACTCATTCTTCTTCAGGAGATAATACTCATGTCACAAAGTTAAGTTTTATTTTTGTCAAAGTGTTTCCTCAAATTTTTTTTAACATTTAAAACTCTGAATGGGAGGAGTGGACTGAGGATATATTTGGCCCCCAAAGGTACATTTACTACCAATGTAGTAATTATGGCTTTAAAAACAGCCCAAAAATAAACCAATTGTTCTGATGTTGTAAAAATGTTTTGTTTAAGCTTCTACTCTTGCCTTAAATGGCAAAATTATATCTCATTCTGCACCAGACACCTGGGAATAGAATCCAAATGGGGTCAAACAATAAGATCTGATGGATTTAAACAGTGAGATCTAAAAATGATTTCCTGAAACCTGAAGTATCAAAATAATAGTGTTTTCTTTTTTAATAGCTTTTATTCTGAAACTGAAAGATACAAAACTTTGGTTTATTGTTATTTGTGGGATTGGTGGGGTTATTTTGTTTGGGTTTTTTGTTTGGTTGGTTGTTTTTTCATTCGTTTGTTTTGTTTTGTTTTAATTACTTGTTTAAATTTTATCTTCAGCTAAACTATCTTACTCTCTGGAACTGGACACAAAGAAATCTAACGAATACACCAGTGTGTTGCATGCATATGTGCACAGTCATTTTGAGAAGTGACAGGAGAGAGCATAAAAATAGCCAATGAGAAAAGACAAAGCACAAAATAGAGATACAGACACTAAGGGACAACAAGAACTACAAGTAAAGTTGTACTAATAAAAAAGTTGGAAAAGTGTCCAGGTAATATTCAGAAGGGATCCAAAAAATGCACAACAATATGCTGGTTTGACTGCAGCATTTTCACCTTTGTTTCCATCATCTATCTTAATTCTAGGGGCAAAAAAATACCCAGAACCAGCCACTGAGAAACACGTAGACCCTCAGCACAGAATACATTAACATTTTCTAATTGTAATTTAGAGGCCTTTAAACATCTGCACCCAGTAAACTTCATTCTACCTACTTAAGAAGTGCCAGCGATCTCTAAAAGCAGTTTGGTGAATAGATGAGGTACAAGAGGACAAAGGGAGAATTTGCTGTCGTTCTTAAAAGAGTAGTGGGGGGAGGAAATCTTGGGAGTTGTGGGTCTATTAGCTTCAGATTGCTACTAAAAAAAAATTAAACTAAAAGGCAGAAAAATAAGTTATTCCTATCATTACCGTGAAAACAAGGAGATGAACAATTGTTAGGGATTTAGGTCAATTGATCCAATTCTTCTCTCCAGCACGTTAAGGAGTGCTGTAGACAAAGGAGAGTGTCAGAAACAGCAGTTCTATTAGCAGGAGTTTTCACCTTTTCGTAAATAATGATAACAATTTTAGTAAATCTTTTCAACTGACACTCTCATGAGCTGCCCAGGGATCCTTAGCCTGAATATACTTTGAAATATGTCAAGGAGGATACAGAACTGTCCTGAGAAACATAGGGAGAGTAGTTATCGGAGATTTATTGCCAAAACAGAAGAATATGCGAAGAGAAGATTCTTGGAGTTGTTGGATTTGATACAAAACAGTACTGGAGTCAGTTTTTGGGATGACAGATTGTAGCTGGTGGTTATTAAATTTCTGGGGCTCCAGGTGCATTGAAAGAAGATCAGAAGATCAAATTAATTTTTCCAAATTCAATATACAATCTGAAAATGTTTAAAGGATGCTATTAACTACAGAAAAATACAAGGTTTTACTCTGACACAGAAATAGTGAGTCAAAAAATCTGAGAGAGGCAACAACCAGAAACCCTGTAGCACCTAATCCTGTGTGCTGGTGTTATGGTTTGAGCGATAGTATTTGAAGAAGGATAGAGAACACTTCGGTCTAGGGAAGAATGAGGGTCTGGAACCCATTAACTATGAAGAGTGACAGAATGACCTGAGGCTGTTGTAACTAAAATGTGATTTTAATGAAATATAAGAAGATTTGAGAATATAAAATCTTCAATACTACAGAAAATGTGACTGTGAGATGTTTATTCAACTTTCTCTTTTCATGTAGTGAATAACTAAGCTGCAGGACTTTCAAGGGATATTATGCAATCCAAAAACACGGATAGGTTTGAAAAACAGTACAAATCTTGAAAGTGTTGTCAGGAATCTCCAGATTGCAGTTGCTGAAATTTTGGGGAATAGTGCAAGGGAGGCCTGTCTTCCCACACCAGTTTTTACAGGATTTTTCTAACCCATGTGTCACTGACAGCTATTGGAAAGAAAATATTGCTATAGTTGGCTGTTTGGTCTGCCACAATCTGTCCTTGTAGAAGTTTCTGTGCTCTAAAAAGAGAGTTACTGTGATGGGGTGCACTAAGTGTAGTATATCTGGTATGTGGACATATAAAGGAAGAATGTTTTCCCTACTCATCAGGTGTTGCTTGCAAAGCAGTGGCTCTGGGGACTAGGAAAACTCATATCAGGCAACTGGAGGGGAAGAGCCACTAAAAATGCAGTGCTGGTATAATGAACTGCTAGAAAATATGCAGTCTTGCTGCCAACTTGGGAGATTTTTGAGAACAGGTTAGAAAAAATAACTGTCCTGAAGAATTGCAGGTGTAGCTGTTGCTGCTTCGGAGGATAAAGAGCAAGATTTCTTGAGTCCCTTCAATCCTATCAATCTGTGATGAATCTCTCCCTCAGTCTCAGAGAGAACAGATTATGGATAATGTAATCAAAACCTCAAGATTTAGGGGATTTTCAGTGAGATGATAACTGGGTGATTACACGTCAAACTTGTCTCTGGTCAGCCACTTGGCAGAGGTATTGGCAAAGAGCTCAGTTCCCCTTTTGACACCAAAGTGGATATGTGGATTTTCCCAAAGTGTGGAGTTGTTTGATATGACACTCCGTTCAACGATCTTAGTCTCAAGACGGAAATGTTTGGGACTAAGCAATTTTACAGTCAGATGTGAGGCTGACATGCAACATCTTTTTATTCTCCTTGAACTGTAAAAAGAATTAAGAGTCCTGAATTATCTCATATACTGGAGGGATACAGGTGGTAAGAATCTGCTCATAAATGCCCATTTTCTTCCAAAATGTGTGTCACACATATTCTAAATATTTAAAAAGAACTCCAATTAAAATTCTCACCCCTTTTCTGAGGATTTCTTTTCTCCCTATATTTATGTTTCCAAGACAAACAATAAGTAAGGTTGAAGATGAATGTCAGTGTTGCACACCTGGGTTAACAGAGTACAAAAATGCACACTTTATTTCGTTGTAGAACCTCATGGCATGGGAGTGTCACCAGGAGAATACTTCAGATTAGTTCTGTAGATCCTTAACCGTGCAAATGTGAATTTGTTGTTTGTTTTGAATTTTAATACCCCTGAAAGATTAAATAATATTTTTTTCCTTTTGGAAGGCAGAGATTTTATTATAAAACTTGCAGAGAAAATAAACATAGAAATATTCACCTAGATCCTGTTTTAATTCACATGAAAGAGAAGACAAAAGCTTTGGTTGCCTCTGCTAAAAGTTGGCTTATTGCATACAGCTTAGTAATTCTCTTAGTCTATTAAAGTGGGACTACTGTGATCTCTTGGGGGGCTTGACATAAAGATGCAGTTCAGGAGAATGTCCTTCTGTTGATTTCCACTTTTCTGCTCAGTTTGGCTGTGTGGAACTACTGATGCAGCTTCCTGTATTGGCTTACTACTATCCTAAATCATGCTTTATCATTTTTTTGCATTTATTTAAAATGTGAATGTGAATCTTGCCTACAACTGATAATACCAGCAGAGACTAGAAGGGCATCAGGGTTGCTCAGTTTGTTGCAAGTTGTCTGGAGGCGGATCTGTGATCTTCAACAAAGGAAAACACACACACAAACTGCAACAAAAAGACCCACAGACACCAAAACTTCACAAAACCACACACTCCTACACACAAACAAATAAATCGCACTGTTGTATGCATCTCTTTGTACTATTTGCAAATATTTAGCTGTCTCTTGCTTGATTCACCTATGTATGTAAAGCTTTGCGATAAGTGTACTTACACAACAAATCCAATGTGTTCTCCTCTTTCCACCACGACATGCCAAGGGATCCTTACGTAAAAAGTAACAGTGACTTAGGAAAACTTTGTAGTGGGGGAAATTCTGTATGCACTAGACAATTAATCTGATATTTGAAGAGTGTGCTGTGTTCATTACTACCTGAAGTGGTATATTTATCCCCCGGGTGACTCAGTAGCAGCTCACAGTCACAGCTCAGATAATAGTTACCCTGCATGGTCTCTGTGGGATCACAGCCTTATTTTCCAGCAGACTGCACTTCACAGCACAGTGTAACTGAATGTTTCATTTAGTATTGAGGTTGTCAATCACATCTCCACTACACAGGAATGATTACCAGGTATACTTCTTACTGACGGCCAGAAGAATTAGGACTGACCACTTTATTGCGAACTCTGTAAAAAAGTAATGCCTCGAGGACACCAGCCTGCAGCAAACTCAGCAGAAGGTACCCTGATATTGCATTTGAAATGCAGATGTAATCTGTAAAATTATATGAGAGGGAAAACTATGTGAGTACAAAATGCTGTAACACTTGAGAAAGCAAATGGCAGGCCTGTCTCTCAGTAGAATATTTCATAAGTTCCTGAATTTCTCATGTCTTCCAAGAGCCAGACTAAAATGCTTCTCTGCTAAAGTGATCTGTCTGTACAATATTAAAAATACTTGGAAAAAGTGTTGCAGGAACAGAGAGTGGCTTTCAGAAAACACCTACAGTTCTTACATTTCCTCAGGGAACTGAATTCTGCAGGGCTTCAAATCTTCATAAACCCTTGTCTGGCCTGAGAGGGATGACCAAGTTTAGGTCACCAATGTGAACCATACTCATAGAAGGTGTAGGTGGTTCTCTGTGACCAAATTAACCTGAAGTAATAGAATGCATTCCAGATTGCACACAGGTTCGCCATTGCTTTCCCTGACCCTTGAAGAAGTCAGTTCTTCATCAAACAAGGAGAGAGGCAAGACAGTTTTACATTTAAAGAAATTTAATGACAATTTAGCAGTATTTTACCAAAAATCTTTGTCTATCTTGCCTCATCTGACCAATAAACCCTACAATGGAGAGGGCTCAGAGGAGATGGGCAAGGATGATGTGCCATGAAGCTCATGTGCAGGATGGGGCTGACCACAGCTGTAGCAAAGTTGACTTTACCTCAATACAGAGAAATCTGTGGCCTTTGATTTCAGCCACCAGCTGTCAACAGCTGAGCAGATCAATTGATAGCCTGAATGCTTCTCTCTGATTTCATTAAAAGAATATGGATGTCTGCTAAGTTAGCCAGACCAGCATGAGGGGAGTGAATATGGGGTTCAGACCAACAAAAACTATAAAAATTGAACAACTTTTAAAAAAGTTTTGATGAGAGAACTGGGCTTGAGGTGACTTTACAAGGACTTGGGATGTCCACTGTTGTGATGCCAAGCAAATTGTAGAGGCTGGTAATGAGCACCATTCTGATATCTTGATTGAACTTATTATACTTAGCAACATATAATAATTGCAACTTACATTTGAATTGCGGTTTCAACATATTTTGGATCAATGTACTAAATCAGTAATCTCATGTAACATCAACTGTCTGCTAGAAAGTAAGTCTTATAGTGAAAATTGCAGCTTCCAGGTGTGGAATATCCAAAAGAACGTGGCCACAGTATTGAACTCTTAACCGTGCTAAGAGGTAGTGTCATCAGGAGAGTCCACCTTGTTTCCACAGGATGCACGCTGCCATTTAACCACAGATGATACAGCTTTATGTAAGGATTGTATTGTTGAGTTCCTGTAATTTGTGTTGCAGGACTGTAGATTAAATAAAAGGGGGGAAATCTGTTAAAAATCAGCCAGCAGTGGTCTTAGTAAATAGATCCTCTTAAAAATTAAGCCTGCTCAGGTGTTACAAGACGTCGTTAACATGGAACTCCAATCTGTCACTACTGAGCTGTGATATAGGATTTGAATCATCCATGTACAACAATATTTCTCATGTTTGAGCTGGTTCAAATGCTGGAGGGTCACATTGGCATTTCACCACATGACTTTCCAGAAACCTTTAGTGCAAGAGAAGTCCAATTGCAGGTCCCACCAACTCACCCTTTTTTTTTCCACCAGACATTGTCCAGTCACTTAATAAACACTAATTTGAGGTGCAAACACTTTTCTGAGCATTTTTGTGAATGAATAAGCTTTCTGATGAGAATGACTAAAGATGGCAATTTGGAGACAGTTATATAATTGGGTTTTTTTAAATATTTTCACATTGTTTTTTGTGACTGTGGAATTACTATTGGCATTTTTTCTGCTTAATTAGTAACTCTTCAAGACATTGCCTAACCAATTAAACAATCAGTTATGCATCTCCTGAGAGCAATAGTAGGATAACTAATGGAAACCTCCAGGTATGATGCTAAAAGTGGACTGCTAAATATTCCTTTCTGCTCCTTCAAAATTGCTCGGGGTGGTGGATGCCTTTTTCCCTGCTAACCAAAGGACAAAATTATTTGATTTATTATTATTCTTTCCTAAGCACAGCCAGTGAACATTCTTATTCAGGAATATAATGGTTTAGAGACATTATTGTGGTATGTATCTGTATGCCTAACTGTTTTATGCAGCTCTGACAATTTATTCCTGGTTTGTATGCAAAATGTTCATATTTTTAAGTTTAAATCTAGAGAAAAAAGGAAATTTGACACAGCATTTCCTTCCACAATACAAACTAAGGACAAAAAAGTTTGCCTGGTGACGTTTAGTTGGAATTTTGATCCTAAACATTCATGAAAATATGCACTTGCTTGCCTAGTTCCAGTCCACACTCCCATATGTGAGAATGTTGCATGGATGGACAGAGAAAGGTGAGAGAACTAATCACTGCTTAGTGCAGATAAAGGGAGCATTTGATGTGTTTCTAGAACACTACAGAGTCTGGAAAGAATTTATCTGTGCAACTGCTGACTCACTGATTTGCACCCACCAGCAGGAATTATTGTAGATACTAAAACACCACTTTGCCAGGAGAATTGCTACTAGCTGGAGAGGCTCAGAACCCTAAATTCGTGGTGTTATAAAGGGGTTCTGTTGGTCTGTGGGAGCTGTTTCTTATGAATGATCACCTCTTGAACACTCTCTAGCCTCTCACTGCCTCATTTGAATGGGGAGTTGGACCAGATGCCCTCCAGAGACCTCTTTCAATGCCCACTTGTTTAAGATTTTATGATTTCTAAGTGCATGTGTACCATAAAATGCTTGGAGACTTTACAAGTGTAAATGGATTTCTGGGCTGTAGGAGTTTACAGAGGGAAATGACACCTGCAGTATCTCATGTGAGACAATGTGGAAGGGCTTCACTGGTGAGGAACAAGCTCAGCTGTGGTTTCTGACAGAAAGGCACTTGAGAAAATAATTACAGATGAGAAGCAGGAAAACACTTGAAGGAAAGGAGGATATTAATTGATAATAAGTAAGTACAAGACAACTTTTTATTCTAAGGACAAAAGTAATCTCACCACAAATTAGAGTAGCTGTCTAAAGCTGGAAAGTCTTAAAATACTATTCTAGACTTTCTCTTTAATCAATGGAAGGATAATGTTTTAGAGGACAACTTGTGTTTCGTTACAACAGGTGAGTTGGGATAGTCACTGATAATGAGATTTATTAGCATCACAGTAATATTTTCATTTACAAACTGTTTTTCTTGAAGGTGATATCCAAGCCAAGAGTTGCATTTAATTTAAAATATTTTATAATGTTAACCTGATTTCAGTTTAAATGCGTTTGAGAATCCCATTAATTGAAGTTGTAGAAACAACTTGCTCAATGACAGATTTGAAGCTGAAAACCTCTGGAAGAATTCTACTGCATAAGCAAGTCTAACATTTCTTAGTTTTTCTGTTGTTCGGGTAATAATGAGATGAAATGGTCAGATGGCAACGGGAGGAGAAGTCTTGCTGGTGTGAGAACCACCTTTTGGGTTGCCTGACTCAGAGAGGAGGCTTTTCCCTGGTTCCTTAGCACAGCACTTGGAGAGGAAACAAGGGGTTAATGGCTGTTATATTGCCACCTGTTTCAGTCTCAGAGAAGAAATTTTGTTGTGGGCTAAAAACATTCTGCAATCCAAAAGTTTGGATTTTTTCCAACCATTGTTCTATGAATCAGATCTCAATGGAAGCTTCAATCTTTCTTTCCAATACCATCAACAGTTGGGAAGAAAGGACCCAAAGCAAAACATAACCATTAAACACTGGCTCCCCTTCCAGCTAGAAATGGCTCTTCTTTGCTTTAGGAGCATCTAAATTCTATTGAAGGGTGAGAAGCTGGTCAAAGTTCCAGATAGTGCCATCATGAACGAATAGATCTCTTGGTCAACCAGTGGAGAGTTTTGAGAGAAAGAGACAAAATTTGGATGATTAAATAGGAATTACAAGGAACTGGTACAAAGATAACTGTATCCATAATATAGTTTAATGAAATGGTCACTGAGGCAAACACATTAGAAATCTGGATACAGATGTAACAAAATTAGGACCAAGGAAAGAGGAATAATTATGTCAGGGTTGTTAGTTTGTGTGGACAAAGGGACAGAGAAGGCTGAATGAAAGTATGAGCATGGGAAAATGGAGATTGGGCAGGATAAAGGATGATGGGCCTTGGCTGTATGTTAACAAGTGCTGGTCACTGTTTTTCTGGCTGAGCCCTCTGCCTGGCCACCACAATCTGCTTATTAAAATAATAATTATTCCTAAGTATTTTTGGTGTAAGAGTGCTTTTTATCTTTCTTTGTGTGTTTTATGTGCTGCCACCTGCAGATTGAACTAACCAGTGGGTAGGATACAGGGTCTGGGTTCCCAGGAACTGAATACACCCTGCTGGGAGTGCTGCTGTACAGACCCCACCTGAGATCTCTGGAGTGACCTTGGGTGTATGTGTGGGTTTATGTTTTGATATCAAATTTCAAACTGCCTTAGTGAGGAGTCCTCACTGGAAAGACGTGAGGCCTGAGACAGTAACTGGGAAAGAGACCTGAATCCAACCCCTTGATCTGTGGGATTGTGGATAAACTTAAAAGTCTTTGCTTGTGTGGTAGGCACTCACTTATTAAGTGTGCAGTAATTCACTTTTTTTTTTTTAATGGATTAGAAAAGCTGTGTGTGTTGGCTTGGAATAAGTAATACAACTGGATTATTGACATGTAAAAGTTTTCTGTCCTTTTTCAGAATAAATGGTATGGTACTAGGAAAAAATTGTACTCCTACAATATTTTAAGATTTTAGATAATGTTTTCAGATTTGATTTATTTGTTAAGTAAAATGTGTAATTTGTTTTCATTCAAGGTTGAACCATTTTGCTTTTGCTAAAACTCATGTGAAGATTACCTTGCAGCTACAAAGACTAATAATGGACAAACTCTTAAATCCACAGTGTAATGAGTGCTGAGTGTTAAAACAGGTGCATTATGGATACCACCAGATGTTTTGAATGGAACTTTGCTTAGAATTCCTATAAATTTCTTTTGGTATTAAAAAGTAAACTGTCTCTCACCTGTAACAATCTGACATGCTCAGATAACAGATGGTTTAGAAGGCCTTACAGGTTCTTTCTCCTCTATAAAGAAGTGCAAAAAATGAAGTGCATCATCTATTATTTTTCTGTGCCTTTTTTTATCACTTTCTGACTAAACAGAAAAGTGATGTATTACAGGGCAGTTGCCCACACTGTGACATTTCAGATGTGATTATCAAAATGCAGCACACTGGGGGCTGAGGTTTCTCAAATTAATGTGACAGGAGGTAGCATTTCACAAGTGCATGCTCTGTAACCTCAGCACTGCAGTAATTCATTGGGTTGTCTGCATAACACAGTAGAGTTCCCACAACTCCATGGCATAAATTTTAAATTTCCTGGTCTGTACAAATCTACAGGCTGTTATTGGTGACTTTCTCAAATTATTCTTAGAAAGTCTGTTTTTAAAGGCAGGTAGAAGCCAAAGATCAACCAACAACCTGTACCCAGTGCCCTTCAGCATCTTCTCTCTTCCTTAAGCACAGCATCTTTGAACTGTGCAAACTTTCATCAAAACCTGTGTGACTTTTATCCATCTCTATTTGCCCATTGGTCAGCAATATGGCAAAGGGAATTGTGTTGACTATGAAGAGAAGGGACTGGAGAGACCACAAATAGGATCACTGAAAACCTCTCAGACTGGTACAGCAGGAAGTAGAAAAACTCACTCTGAGTATTTATCAGGAGAAACTTCTGTTACTGACACTTTCCATCACTTCTTGAGGCAAGTTAAGACCAAAACCTACAGGCAGAGAAAATTCCTTGTTTCTCAGACTATTCCACTGTCTGGATGTACATTGGTATCTGACCTCCAGGTTATACAGACATTCCTAACACAGATGTCATTCCATGAGTAATGGAAAATAAAAGGAGTATCTTGTCTGCCTGTACCCATCAGCTGCCTACAAGGCAAACCACGGGCTGTCTGTGTACGTTCTTGCCCAGCACCAGCCTGAATTGTGTATTGAACTGTGTCTCTGTGTGATTCTGCCACTGACAGAAACAGCATGTCTGCTCTTCTTTCAGAGCTGCTACTGATGTGTCTCTACTGAGGTTTTTAACTTTTTTGTTTCTCAAACTCTGTATGTCACTTGTCATTCCCAAATAACTATTTTACAGCTGTTTTGTGTCAGAGGTGTGAGGGGGTTTTTGAGAGACATGACCAGTGAACCACTCTTTTAGTTGGTGTTTTTACACTCTTTTGATACACAGTTCTTTGTGTTCACTGGGGAGTGCTGTTCAAACACAAATATTTTTGTATAAACCTCTTTGAGGAGTTTTTTGCATCTTCCAGGGAAGATGGACTTTATTCCCTTTCACTTTATCCAAGGGAGATTTTTGAGGCATATGAAGGGACAGTATATTTAGTGTTGTTTAGTGAAGAGATTAGAGCACATTGGTGATGAAAGTACCAAAAACTTCCCAAGATCAGATGTGACTGGAAGTTAAAGTCACTTGTGGGCTACTTAAATCTTTCATTTGCCTCCATTTGCTTCTTACAGGATGAAGGCTTTTGCACTGAATTAATAGTGATATTATTTTAATTGTTTTTGTCAGCAGGGTAGGTCATTCTAAGAAGAGTCAGACATGAGTTGGTGCCAATTTCTTATGTCAAATTGAGTAGCTTTTATCTTTTGAGCTTTGATTAAAATATAAAAGCACATAAGTAATTCCCTCCTTTTAAGCTAGAAATGAGCCAAGACACATAAAAAGGTTGTCTACTGTTTCAAGTGTCTTCAGTATTATAACATGGTAAAAAATTATTTCAGATGTCTTCTGTTGTTTGGACTATTTGTCTCTAGGAAAAAAAACCCTCTCTTTTACAAAAGAAGCCAAGAAAACACATTTTGTTATTATTAAATGAACTATAGTAAAGTAATGCTATAGAGTTATATTTAAATGGAAATGTCTTTTTTTTTTTCCCCAGTGATATATAAAATCTGCAAATAATGCATTAAAAGACCACAATAGAACTGTTCAAAGTCATATGAAAATGTAGTTGTAAAATGCAGAGGAGAAACTGGTGATGGGAGCCCTCCGTGAATATTCAGCTCGATTGTAAGTAACAGACAGGTTTCTATTACTGCTGCAATCCAGCTCGAGTTTTATGGTGACACTCAGCCTTCTCATAGCAATTTGGATAAACGAATCTGTGATGCTGAGGAAATCCTGGCTACAACCAAAAAACAATATTTGAGGAAGATGCTGATCTCCTAAAAGCATAAAATAAGGGCAGGATAAGACAAATTGATTATGTGTCCTGCCTTACCTTAGAAATAGCTGAGCAGCTAATTCATTTTCTGTATTTTAACAGCCTGAGGAAATACAGTCTTTAACCTCACACTTTATTCTCAATGCACCATGTACTCTACAGCTTCTTTGACAATAAAATTATAGTTCGGCTTAGATGATGAAGCCTCACAGAAATAGCAAGTTTTTCAACTTTTCAACATAAAGGTTACTTCTGGAAGTGGAATTATGGAGGGTGTATATGCTGTTGAAAGATTTTAAAGGAATTGAAGCTTTTACTAGGAGGGAGAGGAGCGCTGAAGAATTTTTCCTACCCCACCTTCTTCCATCATAACTCTTTCAATTAACTACATCCCGAACTAATGTGAACTGTCAGTTCCAAAACCAGTAGTTTAAAAAGGAATGAGTGTGGGATTGGTTTTTTTTTCCTGTTTTGTTGGGGGGTTTTTGTTTTTTTGTTTGTTTGGGGTTTTTTTGTGTTTTTTTGGGGTTTTGGGTTTTTTTGTTGTTGGTGGTGGTGGATTTTTTTGGTTGCCAACTTTTTGTTTGGGTTGGTTTTTATTTTTGGCTTTTGGAGATATACTTAGAAATGTATTGTGTTAAAGAATAAAAGAAATTCCAGCATTAGAAAAAAACTTTACCAACCTCAGTTTTTTGATATAACAGCATAGTATAATAAGTCTACCAAAATGTACTAAGATACTGCAGTGTACACATGAAAATCCAAATGGTGATATCTTTAATTTTTCATGCACACATATCATAATCTATTTGATTTCACAGTTCAACAAACTGAGGGCATCCATTCTACCCCACTGCAAGAAACATATTAACAGCTGGGGAATCCAGAATCCAAACATCAGGGTTGTGAATTATTAAAGGAGGGCTGTTTGTGCATTGTGATGGGTTGAACCCATACATCAACAAGTTCTGTCAGAACTAGTTATTCATGAAAATAAGACAATATCTGCCTGGAATCCTGATTTCATCTGAAATCTTGTGGTAAGCAAAATGATTTACACTGTTACTGTATTGTTAAACTGTGGATTGTAGGCTGCATCTAATTTTCTCTGTATGTGTGAAAGAAATCACAACTAGAAAAAGAAAATCTTTACATGTTAGAACAGTTCTGCTCCAACATGGATAACAGATGATCATGAATTTCCTGTTGGTTCCTGAGGATTATGTTGATTCCCATTTTGATCTGGATGCTGGCAGTATTCATCCCAACTGGTAACTTAGATTCTGTTCTCAGGTTATCATTCAGGTGGATGGTATTTCCAACATCAGGCTGTGCTTTTACAATGCACTGCTTTGCTGTGTCCCATGTAGGCATCGGTACCATCCCAGACACTGGGCACACTGATATGGTTATATACACTTTGCCTGTTTTCTTTTTTTTTT
>VXAU01002298.1:31617-61215 GCA_013399695.1 Formicarius rufipectus | reverse complement strand
TTAGTAATTATTTTTTAGCAATGAAAGGGACATGAGAAGTTTTTATACAGTTTTTAATTTTTTTTCCTGTCTTCTTTACCTATTTCACCAGGGACTTTTTGAACATTTTTACTATTGTATGGAGTGAAAAAAAAAAAAAAACAAACAAAAAAAACCAAACCAAACAAACAAACAAACAAAAAAACCCCAAAACAAACAAAAAAAAACCTGAAAAAGAATTGTTGCATAGATTTCTGGGTTTTTTAGTACACTTTCGGAAAAAAAATCCAATCACCATACTCACAACTAGTGTTAGTGCTGTTTGCTGCATTGCAACAAGGTAAAGGCACTAAATGATGATGATCTGTACATACAGGTGAAACATCTGAATTGGAGCTGAGACACAGGTCAGAATTTCCTTTGCAGATTGCCATTCCAGCCACCAGAAATCAAACCAGTGATGTCAATAAATACAGTTCAGAGAGTGCTAGCCCTAGTGATACGTCTGCTCGTAGCTGATTGAGGAGCTCACTGTGATAGCCCTGCTGCCCACAAGTTCTGCTGATAATGGCAGCTTTGACACTGCAGGGTAGTTTACTGAATCTCAGTGAATTTCCTATGATCTGCAATAAGGGGAATGCTACTCTGTGTCCACCTGAAAACTGATGCCTCCAGTTATGCCACCTTTTTCTCTTGGGTTTTAACAGAGGGAGAAAGGAAGAAGAGCTAAAGGGCAAACATGCCAAAGGGGGTACCCAAACTGAAGGACAATGTGGTGAGGTGAATTAACAAAACCCTTTAGAAGGTTAAAATTATCTGGTGCCCCAATGGCATTTTCCTTCATCTTTTGCGAAATCTAAGTCTTGGGGACAACTTCCAGTCCAGAATTCAGAAAAATTAGACTACAGGCTTGGGAGGTGAGGTAGAATTTGCACTGGTATAAATGATGGATTTTTACAAAGAAACTTTGTTGCTTTTGTCTGTCTTCATTCTTTTCTGATGTGCCATTCCCTCCCTATAACTCTTTCCCACCATTCAGTGAAATGGTCCTTTGTAGTGGGAACTGAAAAATGCACATTAGCAAAGTGAACATGCAAGCAGGTCACTTTATGAAATTAATTATTCAAGGGAATGTGAGGCAGAAAGCCAACCTAGTGAAAAAAATCAAGTAGATGAGCAATTTATTTCCTGGAAAAAGAAGGTTTAAAGTTTGGCTCTGAGAAAGTAAGCAGTTCTTCTCACAGTATTAAAGAGTAAGGAATGTTACACCTTCTAATAACTCTCTGGATAGAAAAGCAGAAGTAAATGCATGGGAGCCAGTGTACATCACAGAATGGTTTATTATATGCTTCTCCATTGCTGTAAATTAATATTAAAATATGAATGGCATTGAGAGAAAAGGAACTGAAGTGTAGATGTGACCTGAGATTTTCATCTCTGCCAGAAGGGGAATGTCTTTCTGCAGTGCTTTCACCCTCATTAGAAAACAAAATGTTAAGCACATACATTCATATGTAAGTGTACAATTTTCTCTTGAGAAATGTTTATAAATGACTGAATGGATGCACTGTGGGAGGAGAGCCATAAACATTAGTAAGAGGGAACACAAATGCCTTCCAGTGCAATCGTGTGCTCCTTCCCACACTGCTCCCTGCAGAGGAGCTGTCAGTGGTTTGCTGGCAGTGCTCTTGTTTCCTCTCAACATGCAGAGGCACAAATCCGTTGCCAGCGCAGCTTCTGGAGAGGATCAGCAGCCAAAATTACCCTGTTCCTTTTGTTTTTGATAGACAACTGAACACAGGTTAAGCTTCCTCTGTACTTGTGGAGTTCAGCATTTTCCTATGAACAGCATCCTCCTCTGGCAAAGGCTGGGGAAAAAATGCTTTAAATGGGGGATTACAGGGTTTTCCTGCCTTTTCTGTAGAAAGAGCTGGCAGGGTTCAGGCCTAAAGGGCATGCAATGTCATGTATTAAGATGAAAGAAGGAAAAAAGCTCTCAGTGACATTGTAAGGGAAACTGGCCTCCTCACCCTAATGCTGGCTTAGATCAGGTGAGGTTTGATGTTATGAAGCAACTGTCCCAGGTTAACAGTGTTGCTCTGTTTGTAAGGATTGACACTTAGTCCTGCTACTCACAAACCTAAGCTGTGCTTCTGCTGAGAACCTTCTTTTGGAGTTAACATGATGCAGGCAACAAGCAGCACAAAAGTCCCAAGAATCCAAACCCTAAAGCACATAGAATCTTTTTGTTCTACTTTTCCAGCTGTGTTAATGTTTGGGACAGATGTACTGGCCCTGATCATCAGTGTGAAGTCTGGCTTAATGCTAAACTACCTGTTGTGCCCAGCAGCAGTGCGATCACAACAACTCACCCCACACCTCTGGACAGGGCAGAGACAGTCTCTCGTGTGGTATGACACTGGATTGAAAAGTGCTGGAGCAAATGTCACATGCTGTTAGGTCAAACTGTGGTGAGGATTTTGCTGGACTGTGTCATGTTCTGTTTGACAAAATGACATCTAGCAGAACAGTTACCTTAATTACTTTGAAAGCCCAAGTGCTAAGCAGTATAAACAGCAACATCCAACACTGTGACTCTCAGTAAAGTTGTTGCTCACCTGGATGAACTCAGGGAAAAAAGTTCCACTTTAAGTTTTGTTCTGAAGGAACACAGATTCTCTTTATATAGTTGTGTCACATGTGATGTTCAGCAATCCTAATCTAACTGGATTTGTTGAGATTCCAGTATCATATCCTCTTCTTATCTTAAGAGTACCAAAAATCTGGATACATAGGCTGTGTCTTATTCCTAGCCATTTTTTGGCAAAATAAATTTTAAAAAAGAAAATGTAAAGAAACTCCTAAACTTCTCTTCAATTATATTTACTAACTTCACTTTCTGTCTCACATCTGGCTTCCAAACTTAAAATAAGAGCTTCAAACTGATGTCTTATTGTCCAGACACATCCAAGACATGACATTGGGAATAAGAAAAACTTACCAGGTTTGGCAACCAGTGGTTGATCTTTGAAACACGCTTTCTTACATATGAAATGATTTTAAATAAAAAGTGTGTCCTGGGAAGAGGCAGGAGCTGTCAGTGTTCTCTGAGAGGTGTCACAACCAGCACTTGGATTGTTCAGCTGCAGAGGGGACTCTTCTCAAAGGGGAAACCTGTGGACTTCACCAGATGATCACATTACATTGTAAGTGTTTTTCGACCATGACATAATAGAACATTAAATTCATGTGTAAAGGAAGTAGAAAAAATGATGACATAATAATTGGAGTGTTCCAAAGTTTCATGAAAGGACAGACAAATAAAGTCCAATTCCTGAGAGTAGTCGCAGACCTCAAACTCGAAAAAGACTATTAGTTCATAGTCTAAGTAATTAAAAAAAAAAATTGGGGAGGGGATGAAAGAGTCAAGATTAACCCTTAGTTAAATTTCTTCCATCTCACTGGGAACATATAAGTGAAAATTTGTAGCAACTAGTGCCTTTGCCATCTTTTTAATTGTAATGCTAGAGCTGTAATTGTAATGCTGGAGTATCAATTAGCTCCTCACAGTTTAAGAGCTGACCTGACACCAAGCCAACAGTTGCCACAGAATATTTTGTCACTGTGTATTTTCTCATCTCCTGTTGTGAGCATTTTAATAAATGTGAATCAAATCCCATACATAAAACCATAATTTGAAGTAAAAAATGAGAAAATAGTGCTTGAAGACTTGTCCTCCTGCATCAGATCAGAATATCCATCAGCCTTAACAGTATAATCTCATGTCTCTCAGAGTGGTCAACATTCCTGCTCAGGGAGGAAACATGAGAAAAAAGACAAGTATAATAAAATCACAAATGCCTTTCAGCAGAGAGAAAGGTGGAGATTTCAAAGCTAGAGACTGCCTGGATAGCTTCTTATTTATTCAATCATAGAATGTCCTGAGTTGGAAGGGACCCACAAGAATTATCCAGTCCAACTCTCAGCCCTGCCCAGGACCAGCCCAAACAATCCCATCATGTTCCTGGCAGCATTGTCCAGATGCTTCTTGAACTCTGCCAGGCTTGGTGCTGTGACCACATACCTGGGGTCTGTTTTAGTACCCAATGACCCCTGGATGAAGAACCTTTTTCTAATATGCAACCTAACCCTGCCCTGCCACAGCTCCAGCCATTCCCTGGGTGCTGTCCCTGGTCCCACAAAGCAGAGATCAGCGCCTGCCCCTGCTCTGCCCCTCACAATGAAGTTGTAACTGCAATGAGGTCTCCCCTCAGTCTCCTCTTCTCCAGCTGAGCACACCAAGTGCCCATACTGCTTCCACTCCATACCCTTATGGATATCTATATAGAAATAAATGTGTAGCTTTATACATGTATGCCTTTATAGAGAGAGACTCAATGTATTTATTTGAACATCCATAGGAATCGGTCCTTTAACTTGATGGATTGGCCTCTGCCAGGGAGTTTGGATTTGGTGTTCACTGACACTGCCTGCAAGGCCTGGAAACCTAAGGATCATACTGACTTTGTGTAGGCTTTTGTTTATGAAGAGATTGTTCTTCTTTCTGCTCCCTCCAGTAAGAAATCCCAGTAACAATCTTGAGAGCAAAAGCCCCGGTTTTGCCCTCTCCCCCTGCCCACAACTCACCAGTAAAAAATAAGCCTTGACTATCCATGGTTATCAAATAAAATTAAGAAGGTGACTACCACAATGATTTTATGAATGATTGCCTACCACTGCAATAAGTAATTATCACTTTTGTGTTTTAGTGCAATTAATTACATCTGTCAGCTTAAACAAGTGCACTTCCATATAGTTACACATTGAGAAGCAGTGGTGGTCAAAAAGGCAGGGATACCTCATCCTTTTCCTGTGAATATATATGGATATATGTATCTTATAGATGGAATGTGCAGATTTGAATGCATTGAATTTGAGTCACTTCTGCTTTCCTGAAGCAGTTCTCCACTTAAAAACATCTGCTTGTAACATTTAGAGGCATTGAATGTGAAAAACTCCATGCTGAAATCATTGGCACCTTATTTGTTATAGGAGAAATCCTATAGTGGATTGAGTGGGTGAGTTAGATTCCTTCAGGCTTGTGGCATAATCACATAGAAAGACATGGCATTGTCAGTGTTTAGGGCATTTAATATCAAATACTCATAAACCTTGTAAAATTGAAATTGTATCCCTAATTACCAAATGCATCTCATCAGTTTCTGTCACTCACAGGACAAATGTGAAAAGTTGGCAGAGGTAGAGGCCTTTAGAACCCTGTTTACTGAAGGACAATCTTTATGCATTTACCTCTGGAGAGTAAAAGACTCCCGACTTTTCCACTGCTACATCATCTCCTGCCTTCTGCTGCATACAAATACTTTTCCTGATGCTCTATTATGAAGTGCTTTAGAAGTCGCCATCACTTTTATAGGAGTAACAGTGCTGAATGATTAAATCCTATTGTCTGCACTTTCTATAAAAGTCATTAAAGTGGAAAAGAGCTTCCTCTAAATTGAAATTCTATCTACAAGGTCATTATCATTTTACCTCTTCTACCTTGTATGACACATAGTGGTGTACACTCTAATAGTGTAAAAATATACCCAATTTTCAATTATAAAAACAAAGCAATACAATCTTTGTCAAGTCAGAAAATGGGAAAATCTCCATCAGTACGTTGCTTTCATAGCCTTTAGCTTTCATGTGAATGACCCATAAAGCTGTTCTCCAATTCCCTACTCCCCCTTTTTTTCCTACATTCTTACTTGTTCATCACCTAATTCTTGTAGCTGCGATGGTGAAGATCAGTCTGATTCTGTATCCTTCAACAGAATAATCCCAAAACCATAATTTGAAATGCAGGGAGGCATATGTACTTTAATTTTTCACCTGTTCCTTAGATTCATTACTAATCCTGAATGCTGGTTAAAGTGATATCAACGAGATTTTAATAGTTTTGGTGGGAGGTATCTGATTCAGCACTTAAATGGAAATGATCCTGTGTATTAGCTGGTATACACCAGCAGCTGGGATTTTCAAATATTAAATATGGGTTTAATAAAGCAAAGAAAAATAAAACATGCCAATGTCCTCATACACCAAGTCTGTATCTGCAGAAAATTACTGGAGCATGTTCAGTGGAATTGGTTTATCTCAGGGTGAGAAATCTCCATTGTCAGTGTAGGAAAGTAATCAATCAAGAACTGAAGTATCTTGTGCATATTCTCTATCCCTCAGCACTGGCTGAATATAATTAGATAAAACATATACCCACTTTGCTTGTACCTAAAGGAACAGCCTGAGGGAACTCACTCTCACAAAACCTTTACCATCTTATCTTACCTCATAAAAGCAAAGAAATGTCACAAGGAGAAGCTGAATTATCCAGCTAGTAGGGCATTGGATAAGAACCCTCAAAAGCTGGGGCTAAATTACTTTTATGCAAAGGGGAATCTAAACAACAAATATCTGAAGTGACTACTTCAATGAGACAGTACCTGTGACCTAAGATAGCTGCTTCAGATGTGAGTTGTTTATCTCTGTGTATTGATTATAAAGGATGTAGTGGCTTTTAATTTAAACTGTACATTTAGGTAGCCAAGTAAAAGCAGAGAAGTCCTGCTTATCTGCTTTAACCAGCATTTTGCAAATCTTATTTCTTCTCCACCTTTGGTTTGTCTTTATTTAGAGCTGAAGCTCATCCAGGGCAGTGGAGATTGACTTCTTTTAAAAGGCATGTTGCAATCTCTTTTTTCATACCTAAAGGCTACTATAATACAAAATTCAACAAAAGCCAGTCTTTAAACTTATTTCAAGACTTAGTTTGTATAAATACCACCTTGACACACCTGTATGTTGACATATAAAATAAAATTCTACATGCTTGCTAAGGTCAATGTTTTCTGCTAAGGAGAAGTCTGACCTTATCTCAACATATATACAAAAAAAAAAGTATAACCATTGGAATGAATTACAATTGTTGTAAAAGATAAGTAATTCATGAATAACGAACAGTGACAGAGTGCATGGAAGGTGCACATAGGATATCCAAACATTCCAAGAAAATTAAAATGCAAATTCTTGCTGCTGTAACTCTCCTAATTCTTCAAATCACTGGCTAGAGGTGTTCCAGCTCTTCCTGGAAATGACAAAATGTCCTTACCTGCATGGTTAAATGCTTAAAGAGGGATCCACAAAATGATAAAAATCTTAGTAGAGGATGTTTAGTAGGTGTACCTTCAAAGATGCACAGTGTTTGACCTACATTTCCTTCATCAAAGTCATCAGGTATTTTGCTGTTATTTCAGTGGCAAGGGTCTTATACTTTTTGTCAAAAAGAAGGAAAATCAGAGTTGTGCTGATAATTCAGAAATGATTTGTATGTATTTCTGCACAACTCAATTTCTAAATCAGTGTAGGGTAGTCATAGTCCAGAGTGATAGCTTCAGCCAGTGTCCATGATCTCTTTGCATTTCTGAGCACCCTTGGGCATGATCAGGTATGAACTTTGGAGCAGGTGATTTTTTGCCTTAAATCCTGTTCCTTTCTGCTTTGCATATCAGGGCCACAGTAAGGAAATATATAACTTATCATAGTAACATCTGATTTCTTCTTCGGTCAATATCATTAGTCTCTCAGTATCACTTGTGAGTTTAATCATCTGGAATGGACTTAGTGTTAGAAGGAATGCTTGAATTTAAATCACTCCACTCTCGTCTCTGTGAAAAGTAGGACAGCAGGAAGGATAATTTCACCTCTGGCTGTGTTGCTTCCCCTAATCTGACTGAAAACCCAATAACGCAAATGTATCCCGCAGAGATGCTCTTTGGTTTTCGGGGATAAGTTTTTAGGAGGTTCACTGAGTGCAGATTTCACAGGACAGTAACTACAGTAGTAGTTGAGGGGCTTTTTGTTTATTCTTGAATTTCATTCTCAGGTAGCACAAGTATGTGAGAAAATGGGACTTGTTGAAGTGACTGTTTCCAATGGGTTGTGTTTTGTAGCANTGGAGGGGTGTTGGTTTTTGGGGGGTTTTTGTTGGTTTGGTTTGGTTTTTAATTTGAAATGTTTTATTCATCTCTTTTATGACTAGGATTCAAAATTTTTTTCCTGGACTGTGGAGATGGTCAGGTTTGGGGTTTTTTTTAATTTGGATTTTTTCTGTAAGTCGTGTTACTTTTAATATTTTGCATTTAGAGAAAAACGGTACACAGCAATTTGCTGCAATGACTGTCAAACTTTCAGAATATAGCAAGGCGTTAAAACAACTTTAACCAGCTGATTATTTAGAATGCCATTTCACATTCATCTACTACAGTTAAAACAGAGCTGAACAGGGTTATTTCTGGAGAGGCTGCAGAGCAGCTGAGATCACACCTGGCCCAGTCTGCAAAGGAGTCTAAATATTCCCAGACATTAACCAGCTGTGGTTTTTTTTCCTGGAATTATGGCTTTTTGCAGAGATGCTGCTCATAGCAGGACTTGTTTCTGCTTAAATCAAGACCAGACTTACCTGTTCAGTGTCAAATTGCAACCATTGTGATCGTCACAAAATGCTTAAGTTCTTTGAGATCTGTGCCCAATGAAGGATTTTTTTGTTCCCCTTCCATTTCTTTTCAGTCGAGTGTATTGGTACTTGTTTATTGTCAGATTTATCTTTCGAGTTTTACAGCCTCCCTTCCCAATTGCATAGTATTATCACCTCTTTATGCTAATGCCCTCCCCAGCTGCCTGTGTTATCACCCCTCCATTTATCTTCCTATCCTGTGTGAACTACTGTACTCATTAGCTTCCTATTCTCAGATCGCTTTTTGCCTTCTCAGCATGCGAGACGACCCTTTTATCACTCTGTTATACTTCACAATCAGCCCAGATAATGCTTCATACTTCACTATTACTTAGCTTTTATTTTTTGTGCTGCTTGTTACCTCTTGCCATTCATTTCTCTCCAACAGGATTTGTTTTAATGCTTATTCAATTGCACCAGGTTTTTGCTGGTGCTCTATCAGTTGTCTTCATTTCCTGGCTAGTACATTATTGATTTCCATGGTTCAATATACCAGAGTATATAATTCCTACCAAATTTCTTTCTCCATGAAGTCTGTTTAATCCACCCTCTTCCCAGTCTCCTCTTCACATCAGACTTCATATTCATGAGGCCAACAGTACATTAACTGCTTAACTCATTGATTCTTACACCTTACAAAGTGCTTCATCCATAATCTTACATATTCTGCCCAGATTCAGTCAACTTGTAATTCTTGCTCTGGATATGGCTACTTAGAGCACTTCTTTAATGTGCATTTTAGACAATTTATATGCCTGACTTGATACTTCTGCAGCCACTGCATAAAATGTTTTCAGCTCATTGGCTCCAAGGTACTTAAACTTGCATTTCCCAAAGCTCCTTTTAGGTTCTATTATTGCTCATGTTAAGTAATGAACTTTTTAAAAAAATTAAATAAATAAAAAGTGGACAGTTGTTGTTTTATCCTAAAGATCTCTTCAATTAACAACTTGACTTGCGGGGGCTGGGAGACTTGTAAATTTTTATATATGCTCTTTAGAATGCTCTTTAGAAAGAAGCCTTGCTGGGTTCTGTGTAAAACGCCCTCAGTCTCATGAGGGTTTTGATAAGGTAACTGGTCATATACCTATAAATTTGATCTTCCTTATGAATTTCCGACTGCCATGTGCAAACAAAAATACAGATATTGCATAAAAAAACCATAAACTATATCTTATGATGACAGAATAAATGGAAAAGAAGATAAATTAAAGACATTTTTGGATGAGCAGATCAATTATTGAGCCAAGAAGTTTACACACTTCATGTGTTGTGGGACTATAAAGAACAATCCCAGAAATGGATAGTGTGGCTTTAGTTTTTCTGTTATTTTGAAAGATTCCCAAACCAGTGGAAGTTTTACCAGTTCTAGATTATGCAGGAATGTAATAAGTAGCAGAGAATCCTGTTGGGACCTTGTCATTGAATAGCTACCCTAAAATGTATTTTGAATCTCTTTATTTTAAGAATTATTTCATGTTTCATCATCCTCCTAAGTTTGGAGAACTATAGTGATTATAGACAGGACACAGTCAAGCCAATTCAGAAATTTGCTGTAGAAATAAGTTCTGCAGCAAAAGAGAATCCAGCAGTGGAAAAAGTACTGACTAAATGGCTCAACATTGAAGATAATTCCTTTCAATTTCAAACTTATGACTCCATGAATATACCAAACAGTCCAGTTGCAAATTGATTTCAGTATTTCTCATCTCACAAAGTACAATCAGAGAAGATGGAAAGATTTTTGCTATAAAGGCAAAATCCTGCACAGTTAAGGCTGAACAGTCTGACTATAGATTTTTTTTTAGTGTCTTATATTCTGCACTGTGCTTTATCCAGAGGGACTAGCAGGAGTCAAGAGGGTGGTATATAAGTTCAGCAGTCATTTGTTTATCTTCTCTTCCTGTCAGACAGGTGACACATGAGGTTTTCTGATCATCTTCATTGTTAATCACCTGGAATATACTGCAGTTGTCTAATAGAGAAGTATTTAATTCTCTTGCTGTGATGATTAGGGGGAACAGTTTTAAAAATCTTAGTTCATCAAAGGGCATAAAAAATTTGAGACCCTTGTCTTGATGTTAATAATGAAGCATTGCCAAGACAACTGCAGACAGAAGCTGCAATTTAGAGGTGTATATGCCACTGAGGAAGGGGAATATTTCATAACTCTATGAATATTGCATGACTTTGTGCTTAGAAGCACTCTGTTGGCACTCTCACAGGATGCACTGACAGGCTGCCCTCAGACACAAGCGGTAGAGACCACTCTAACCTTGAGGTTATTCCAGTTCCAAGTAAGACTCTTGTTCTGGGAACTCCTATTTCAGGGTAACAAGGAGGTAAATTAATATTTTTATCATCCAAGGAGACAACTCCCCACACCTGAAGGAAACAGCTAAATCATCTTAGTCATTACTCTTATTAATGCCATTACAGCCAAGATGACCTTCCAGCCACCAGAGATAGATGCCCTCATGAGCATTGCTGTCCAGGGGAAGGCTGTGGTGCTACACAAGGACCTCACTAGTTTCTTCCCAGAAGGACAATCGTACGAAGAGAAGATGCACTCGCTTGTGTATCACTCTGTGTCGCAGTGGAAACTTCAGGCATCTCCTTCCCTTATCCTTCTGATAATGATGATGAGGAGCAACAGTAGAGGCTGGTCAGGAAATTGACTGCAAAACCTGGGGCCTCACACAGATGTGTTATCAACTTCTTATGGCTTTCCCTATGCAGAAATAATGTAAGAGAGGACATCTGCTATTGTAAATCTATGATTTTCCCATCAGCCACAGTCTTTCTGAAATTAGAGATGAGAGATGCAGAAGGGAGGTGCTTTGCATAAATTGCGTTTTCTTTCCCCCCATGAAATAAATGCAGGCCATGGCTAATGAAGTGCATGTTTGCATAGGGCTGAAAATCACTGCAAATTCTCATTTCACTCATCCAAATTATTTGATTTCTCACATTAGCTATGGATTAGTAAGTACCTGTGGGACTGCTCTAATAGACAAAGGTTCATGGCTCAAAACAGAAATTCAAATGTGTTTTGATCCCTGTTGTTTCTCCCAGAACATACATATATTTTCTTCAGAAGTGTCAGATGTACAACAACATTAAAGAGTTTCAGCTCATGTTACATATTCGAGCATCAGATGTGTGAATAACAGGTCTACTTCTTGTCACTGTGTAAAATATATAAAGGACCAGGTGGAAATCAATGGAAATTGATCTTGACAGAAACTTTTTTTTAATGTTAATAGTTGTAATAAAGACAACTTTTTACCAGAAGGCATCCATGGGATGATTCACAGGTAACATAGTCTTAGAACCTGCTGCAGCTTTGCTGTCACACTGCTACAGAATATTCAATATTATTGAATATTGTCCTTGTTATAGTAGCCAGGATCAGTTAGTCACTGTGTGGGTGTGTATTCTAAACCCTCTATGTCATTTTCTCATGAACTGCTCACAATGGCCCATTGGCAGCAGCTGCCCCGGGCACACCCAACCCCTCAGGCTACAAACTGGGTGTTTAGGAACTTCTGTGGAATACGGAAGTTTTCCTGTCTTCACACCAATGACTCAGGTGTGAAAATTCCCCTCCAGGGAGCCACTAGCACCTTCACACCCACCTGAGGGGTCATGTCTGCTCAGGGACCATCAGGGATGCCAAAAATATGCCATGATTGACCTCACAGAGTAAATCACCCCCTGTGGAACTCCCCACTCTGGGGGAGGGACTGGAATTCCCATCTGAACCCAAGCGTAGATAAGCTTGGGGTTTTGGGACTGGGACCACTGGTCAGATCCAGAGGAGGAGCAGAGTCTCACCAGGACTGCGACTACCACTGTCGACCAGACTGATCATCATCTTCACCAGCAGGTTTCTTCTTTCTTTTTAGTCTGAACCCATGTGCCCACGTGGTGCTCAGCACAGGAGTTGGTGAGCTCCATTCTGCCCGTGACCCACTTTTCTGGGTGTTCATATGTTTTTGTCAGTCAAATGGAGTTTCCTTCTGTATCAGTGTATTTATTGTGATCTTTTTATTAAATTGTTATTCTGCCTTGCAATCGCATTCTGACCTGAATTCATTTCTCCTGCCCATTTACCTTTAAAGCAGCACAATTGTTATTCTTAGATTCTGAGATTCACTGCTCAGTTACAGGAGTTGCAGCTGTAGAGTTTTGACAACATATATTAGGGAGTGGAGGGAAAAAAAGATAGCTCATTCCTTATGTCCCAGTCAGCCCTTGGCCTCCTTGGAACTTGCTAACTTAAAAATCAGCACTTTGTACCTGTTGCTGTGCTGATATCATTGATTGGAATCAATCCTCTGGGCATGGAGGTAGATCACAAGTGGTGTTTATTAGAGAACTGCTCAATGGGATGAGACCAGGCAGCATTTTGTTCTTCTTTGTCCTCAATTATTTTGCTCTCTGCTGGTCCTATGCAGATGGCACAGTGTGGGGATGCACAGAGAGCATGAGTGGAGCTCATTGTCTCCCCTGTAGACAGGGTTCTCAGACATGGGGGCAAATGAACACTTATGTGCTGTATCAAAAGTAGATCAAATCGAGTTAGTTGTTTCCAAACACATTGTCATGAGGATGAATTGCCACCCTGCAAAAGGCTTCTCAAAATATTGTTACAACGCCAGCCAAACTGTGCATTTGAATTTTTCCCTGCCTTTTGGTTTTTGTTTTTTTTTTTCTGCTGACTTTCCTAAATTCTTTTTTCCCCAAGTTATACCACTGGCAACTCTGTTGTACTTGGAGGTTGGATAATGCATGCTGTACACAAGATAAATTCATTTAGTATGTGACAAAGATATTGCAGAACAACACCCAGCTGGGGTGGAATTTTTCCAATGTACTCCTCTGAATCTTAACTCTGCTCTCATGGAAGCACAGGGAACGTTTGCCTTTAGCATTAGAGAGGCTAGAACTGATAAAAACAAGTGACTTGTTTTAATAATTAGACAGCTGATTTTTCCAAGAGTTCTAAATTCAGTTTACACTGCTATGTGGAGGAAGAGAAAATGTGGGAATAACCAGAAACCTTAAGAAAGGGTACTCAAAAAAAAAACCCAAACAAAACAAACCAAAACCAAAAACTAAACATGCATGGATATATATTACAAGTTTAGTTTTGAAAGTACAACTGTGTGGTGTTGCAAGACGTGCATAAAATGATGCCATTTCATCACACTCACTTTTTTTTATTGAATAAATCAGTACTCTAATTGAAAGGTCTATACAGCACAACAGTCAGCACATGCAAATTTGGTTCTTGTATGCCATATAACACCTCTTCTTTGTGACTTTGCACAGGAGGTGGTACACACAACTTCCCAGGGCTGTAGAGTAATATTTTTATCCCTTTTCCTACAGAAACCTGTCTGAAGTGTGGAACAGCCAGGGGCCAGCTGTGATGAGATTTTACAGAAAGTCCAGACCTGCAGACTGGGTATGTTGGGCTGTTTAACTTCAAATATGTTTTCCATTTCCTAGGCCTGAAAGTTCAACTAACAAATAAAAGCTTTCTGTTTGTCTACAAAACTGCCTGTCCTGATAAGTTAGTTGACAAGTGTCACTAGATTTCTACGTGAGGTGGCACCTGAGTCCTGTGAGGGGTTGGCACAGCTTTGCACAGCATCATGACAAACATTTTATTAAAGGGAAACCTGTCCTGGCAGTCATTTCTGAGACACACAAAACCAAAAAATGGTTCCAAAGTGCTCAGTTTCCTGGTGGTTATTTCTATCTGACTTCTTTCAATGGGTATTTCTTTTATTCTTATTTCTGGAGGGGACTGATTCTTCTCAGAGAATTTTGAGGTTTGCTTTATTAGTTCCCTCTTATGTCTGGAATCAAATTCCTGAAATGCGAGTGTTGATACATGTGACAGATGTAAAATGAATCTCGCCCCAAGGGACTACTCTGATATGTACAAAGGAGGAAGGTGAGCTTTAGTCACCTCTCTCCCTGTGTGCTTTCTGTTCTCTTCTCCACACCAGGCAGGCCTCTGAACACACTTTCTCCAAGTGATCTGGAAGTACCTTCAGTGCCTAATATCGAGTTGGCATCCTTGCCATCCTTCACCTTGCCACACAGAGTGACACAGCAGAGCCCTATAGGACGCACCCAGATTCAGAAACAGAAACATGGCTGGGTTTCACTGAAGCACATCATGTGCAAATATGTTTTGCTCCCTTTAAATTTACCTAGTGCCCTTGTGCTCTGCGACTCCATATAACTACTTAAAATAAGGCTCCTTACTCTTCTTCTGACAAACTTTGTTTGTGTTTTAGAAAGAGGATTTCCCCACTATTATTCATTCACATCATCTCTCAGCCATCAGGTGATAAAGGGCTGCTAGCTGGATGGACCCAGACATCCTTTGAGCTGAGAGGTTAAAGGCTCCTTATCCCCTCTGTTAGTTGGATTGTTTGTAATATATTACGGATTAAGTAGTACCTGTTCAGGCCTGGGCACACACAGAGAACAAAAGGAATTCATCCTACATGGTTAAAAATAAGCAGGATCTTGTTGACACTGCTCACTTGTTTGACCCTTTAAGCTGACAGGCATTTAGTTTCACTGGGACTTGAAAATCGACGTTGGATGGGATTCACAGGGAGTTTTTGCATTCCTTGGCAGGTAACCAGATGATACGCTCACTATATGTCTAGTAAACCCATTTCCACGCTACATTAGGAAGTTATCAAAACAAGTTGAATCACTTCTCGACAAAAATGAAGGAATCTTGAGAGAATTTTGTGCCTGTGTCTTTAGTTCTTCTTCTGTGTCCAGTTATGATTTATAATCTGGCAGATTATTTGCTTGAATTGATATAGAATTCACACTGTGACTTCATCCTTAGTTTTTTTTTTTTAAAAAAAGACAAAACCATAAAAGTAGATGTATTTCCATTCTTTGTAAAACAATAACTGGAATCATTGTACTAAAGAACTCAACTAAACCAAAGTACTAAATTGCCATCTATGTAATTCAAAGCTGTATGTCACATCTCTGCAAACTAATCTGAAACACCTTTAGATCATTGTTTACTTTGCCTCTTTACATTTTCTTCTGAAAGCAGCACTTTTCTGTAGTACCAGAATCAGTGACAGAGTAAGATTTGCTATTCATACTTTAGTGGATTGTAGGCTTTTTCAAAGTCTTGTGAATGACATTAACACAGTAATATCAGAAAGAAAGGACAAGGTAACCTACACATGAGATAGTGAATATGCTTTTTTAGTGGGGGTTTGCCAGCATTCATTGAAATTTCAAATACTTGACTGTTTCCATAGTATTTTGCTGACTAGAAAATGCCTGTGTTCATTTTAGGATGTCTGGAAATTGATTTTGATTTACTCATAGTGACTGACAGAGGGCAGGTTTAGATTAAATGCTAGGAAGAAATTCTTCCCTGTGAGGGTGGGCAGGCCCTGGCACAGGTTGGTCAGAGAAGCTGTGGCTGCCCCTGGATCCCTGGAAGTGTCCAAAGCCAGGTTGGATGGGGCTTGCAGCAACCTGGGCTGGTGGAAGGTGCCCCTGCCCATGGCAGTGGGTGGGACTGGATGATCTTTAGTGTCCTCTCCAACCCAAACCATTCCATAATTCTATGAACAGCAACATTGTCCAAATCAATGCAACTCCAGTAGAGTAATCACATTTTCTTGTTTCTCTGTAGAAAGAATGGGAATGAAAGAGCAGATAGAGAACTGGGAAGGGAATGGGGAGAGCCTTTGAAGACAGAGACTGTAGACCCCAACTTTGCAATGAATCCTTAAGATGTGGCATTGCTTCTCCCCTCCTGCCCTGCCCCATTAGTGGCTTCCATTCCACATATTCAATTTTTTTTGCTGTTTTGTTGATGTTTTCTAAGGATCTGAAATAGATGCACAAGAAGTGCTGTGTTTGTAGTGTTGTCCTAAAGAAGTGCTTGTTTCACCTGATGGTTGATAGAATTTTATAAGGGGTTTTAAAACTAATCTAATGAATAGATTAGAAAAGTTTGCTAAATGAATTCTTACAATCTCAGCAGGAGATGCATGCACTCTGGATTGTGCTCCACAGCAAGTAATGGATCTTATTTATTACAGAAGACTATTCCCTAATTAACTCTATATCAATCATATGAAATTATAAAATATGCATGAATATATGAAAAAAAATGTGTATCACACTGTTTTTTGGGCTATATTGTTGTTTGAGATTTAGAAGACAGTAGTAGAAGGTACTGATAGCAGCACTTTGTGGCAAGGAGATGATCAGCACTGCTTTGAAATGCACTGAAACACAGGGCCTTAATTCTTCCATCTTTTTATCCATTTTTCCCCCTTAGCTTTGACAATCTGACCTTATCTCAGATACGGGATCTTGAAAACTATGGAAGCTACAAAGCCTGTTCAGTGGAATCTGCCTGTCCATTATGATCATCTTGAAGGAGGTAAACTCCACAACCAACATCATAAAGATGGATATCTCATATACTGTGCATTCTTACCTTATGACTACTATAAGTGAGATCTTTTAAATATGTATACATACCACAAAGTAAAGCATAAATATTTTTATTAAATATTACTGACTTGAAATAGTTCTCTAATATTTTCCTTTTAGTACTCTCCAAGGGAGTCCTTCCAATTAATATATTTCAAGCACAGCATCCCTTATTGTAAAGCACATGTTTCAGATTTGAACTTGGTACTGATTTATCCTGTCTGCTGTTTGTTTTCTCTGTTGCCCAGGATATTGCTTGTACAAGTGTCAATGTATTTCATTTCAGAAAATCTGTGATGAGATACTAAAAATGTTCTTTGCAGACTGACTGCTAGACACTTCAGGTATTGCATACATTGTGACTTATCCTTTCACAACTAATGGGCAATCTATTCTTTCCTCTGTACTTAATGTTGATAACAGGGTACTTTTTCTTAAGCTTGTTATTCCTGCTGAGGAGCATTGATATGTGCTTTGCATTTGGAAAAGATCCTGCCTTGCAAAAGCTGCTTCCACTCCCTTTTTCAGTTGGTAGCACATGTTCTTTATGGGCTTCAATTTTAAGCCTCTTCTCTGCAAAATAGGTTAAGATTTATTTTTTTTTTTTTACATCCAAATGATCCATATTCCTGGAGGAGGCCAGGCATTGTTGTGTGTTACCCTGGCTACTTAGCTGACATCAACTCTCACCTTTCCTGATCTCCTGACTTTAAATACATCAAGAATTTAAATTAAGAAATATCTTTCCTTCTTTAAGGATTTAACTCTGAGTCTGTATCTCAGTGTAAGCACACATTTTTTAGAAAGGAGTTCTATTGTCAAACACAGGTTAAGATCCTTCAGTTTTCTTATTTCTTATCTTGTCTAGTTTCTTACTCCTTCAGCCTGAAGTTTTTACTGTCATACTCCTTCTCTCAGCATTTAGTTCTCTCTATCTTTACATAAGATTCATAATTCTTACATAGTAGCTCTCAAAAAGTGCATCCTGTGCTGGGGATGCAGTGTTTCAGATGAGGAATATAAAGTCCTGTTTCATAGAAAATGAATTGGATTTTTTTTCCCCCTAATTTAAATCCATCTGGTCAGTACAGACTGAAGATTTAGCTCAGGCTTTAAAGCTGGGTTTCTGTTCTGTACAGCAAGAGCCATAAGGAATGGAACAAACAAGATAGAAGGAGAAAAAAACTCTTGCCAGAATTTTTGTAGATATATCACTATTAATTTTTTTCTAAATGAAGAAACATTACTGTTATTGTACTAGCAAAGAGAAATCCAAGAGAGATTAAGAACTCATTGAAGGAGAAAAGAAGGGAAGAAAAAGGAAAAGAGGAAAAAGAAAGAGAACATACTCTCCTGGCATTGATTCCACCTTCCTTCAGGAAACCTTCCAAACTTGAGGCTCGAAGTCTGCAAGTTAGGCTGCAGCCACCAAGTCCTTCAGCAGAGACCTGTTGGTGCTTCCTTCTCTAGGCTGCTTTGCTGCAACAGAACTCACTCATTTGCAGAGTATTTCCTGCAAGGACTCCCCCATCACACAGGGGCAGTTTTCAGCACTTTATCAAATGTTTGAAAGCAATGAGTAAAAGAGACAGATTCCAACTTATTAAGGGGACCTTAAAGTTACTCCTACAGAACTTTATGCATGTTGGAATTTTAATCTCTCTTAACAGTGTTAAGGCTATTAACAATTCCAGTTAATTACAGGAAAATGTTACCTTTCAAAATGGTAATCTTAAATTATTATTTCACTGCAGATAAAAAAAGTCCAACATTAAAAAAAATAAATGAAATATAAGACAAATCTAAGACTTGAGCCCACAAGAAAAATTTTCTTCTTCTTCCCACCCTGATTAGGCATTTGGATTTCCAAACAAGCCAGATTTAGGCAAAGATGTAACTTCTCTACTTGGATTTACCTTCTTACAAATGCCAACACTGTTATCCTTATATTTTGGGGCAGTAAAATGTGTACAGACAGCTTAGAACATAGCACATTAAAAATTGCCTTTTTTAAAGAAGAAATAAATCTGGTGATGATATAGTTCTAAAAAAAAGCAATATTTTCATACAGTATTTCTTCTCATTTGCCAGTTAAGGTACGCTGCAAGACGAGTGTTTGGAGGACTTTTGTCTGCTATTGACTCATTTGCTTTCTTTCTGCTATACTAAGGAGAAGCTACTTGAGGAATTTGTCAGGTGACATTAAACAGCAGTCAGACAGTTTTGTCTGTTAGAGCCACCCTGAAGAAAGGTGAACAGCTGTCCAATAATTTTGCATTTTGTAGCTCATTTCACTTGGATTAAATAACATCCTTTTGATTTGGGGCTGCTGCCTTCAGGAAGGCGTTGTGGTGATTCTCCACTCAGAATTCAAAACTAATACTGAGCTTAGCAAAGCCTTAATGGCATAGGTGGTCTAAGTGAAAAGAGCATGGTGCACAACCTCATTCTAAAGCATTTCTGCTTCTGTCCAATGAAGCATGTGGAGCTCAGATGGAACTGGACTGAACTGCAACAGCTGTTTTGAAACTCCCTATTATTGCCACTAACCTCATACTGTCTTCTTGGAGAAAATAAAAGCATGTTGCACCATCCAGGCTTTCCTGCATTGCTTACAATTCTCCAGAATGTGTTTATTTGGTTTTTCTCCACATTGGTCCTCTGCATACAAATGGTAAGTATCCACTTGTGTATTACAAAATTTTACATTAAGGGCTTTATTTTGTAATCCTGAAAAGAACTTAAATTTATCACCAGTTTGGGACGACTGATAAAGAGACAGTAGAGAGTAACATTTTATTCTCGCCTTTTCTGCAGTTGCTCCCTTGTCATGGTTTCTCATTTGTGTTGCTTCATAATTATCTGAAACTGGTCATCTGAAAATGAGTCAGTTTTTAAAGCTTTTCTCTCTCCTACTAGAATGGTAATAAAGGGATATGAAGCAGGCTTAAAAGTACTTAAAGTTGACTCTTTAACTATGAATATCCATAGAAGACTGTATTTATTTAATAGCACTATTCCTGCTATGGCAATAATAAAGGCTATGTAAGACTTTTCTAGGTGGTCATTTTGTTTGTTTATCCATTCACATTGCTTCAGAATTACACAGTTTTTCCTCCTCAACCCATTTTTGCAAGAGCTGTTAAACAGCTTCAAGCATATTCCAGCAGAATAGCTGATGTTCTGATTTTTATGTCCTTGATTTATCTTTCAGAATTCCCTGTGACCACTGGGATGTTACAAACAGTTTGCAATTTTATTTTTAGCCCTCATAATGGGTTTGTGTTATTCAATAAATCTAATGGTAATTTTTTTTCCTTTATCATCTTTTTCCACCAACTACGTGCTGTGTTAAACGTGAATTTAACCATGTGAGAAGAGGAACAAAGACAAACGTGTGCGTGTGTATAAATATATATATGAATAAACCAAACAGATTCATCTGACTCTGTTCCTGAAAGTCTGGATTTGGGTCAGGAGTGACTCCTTTGCTGTCTGGAACCAAAACCACAGACTCTCATTACTCTGGAATTGTGCTACTTCCAAAATTCAACTCTCAGTTGTATGGTTTGGTCCTATCACTTTTTTAACTGAGGCCTTTTCTCTTTCTTTCCAGTCACAGAATTGAAGTAAACCCCAGGCTTCAGAGATGGTGTAAAAACAGTAATGCTGTTTCCCTATTTCTCATTTGAAGGTGTTGACCAATTGCTTGCCTGTACTTGTATTTGTTTGGATTTCCTGTGCTGAAATTTATTTTTAATTTTAAGGTCATATTCTTCTATTGGAAAGGCAAAAAGGGGCACTGCTTGTAACTCCATGATGTCATACACTTCTGGGCATCTTTTTCACGGCTCCAAATAGAAGGTGGACTTCTGTTCTCAGCTTTTTTGACTTCACTTCCTCTGGAAAGAGGTAAAATCACCTTCAGAATAAAAGTCAGCTGCCAATTCAGACCGATCCTGAGTTAATCAGAATATAGACATCAGTCCTTGCAAAAGCTCTGAAGTTCGTGTTTGGCTCCTCAAGGACAAGTTTTATCAAAACAAAAACTGTATTGGTAGAGTTTGAGGAGAATATTGCATTAACAATAAATATATCCTGCCTTCCTGAGCTCCCTACATAATAAATGGAGATGCACTTACCCCGTTCAACATCATTTGCAAGCAGTTCAAATATTCATCTTGCTTTGGTTTGCTCGTGCTGGTGATATGAATAGTCAGGATCAAAACTGACAGTGAACTTTTACACCTGTTTCTCCCATTGTCTGTGAGACAGCCCTTTACCTGCCACTGCAGATGGGACTGCAGTGTCTGATAATCAGTAAGAAAGCCTTTTCTCTTGTTTGCATCTGGTATTAAATCAGCCCTAACAAGTAATGAGGTCTAACTAAAATTGTTGCTCAAGTGCAGAGGAAATAGCTTTGTGCTGTACATTATTTATCTCACTTAGAGTGAAAGTAGTGCTGCAGAGAAGCAGCAGAGTGGCTCTGGACTGACTGAAACCCCTACAAGGAGAGGACAAGAGACAGGATAAAAGAATTTCTTGCTCTTGTTTTGGCCCCAGTGCACAGATGGATGCCATTGCTGTGTAACACCTGTACAAACAGGTACACAGCTGTTCTTTGGCGTGTCCTTCTCGAGTCTCTTTTATCCCTCTCATTTTGAATCATTACTGTCTTATTGCCCTTTACAGATTGGAGACAGGTGGCATAAGGAATAAGTGAGATGTCTTTCTCCAAGAGAATTGAGATAGTCATGTAAGAGCTATTAGAGGAAAGAAGCGAAACTTTGTGAGATAAAGAAGTCCATTGAACTGATCTCAGGAACCCAAATGTTTAGTTTAATCTCTATACACCTTTGCAAAGCTTTTAAATGAAAATATCAATTCACTTAATGTAATTTTTTTGGGGGAAGGCACTGTGACCATGTAAAGTTAGTGGGTATTCACCTTTTATTTCAGTGAGTGCTGGAGTAAGTTTCATAAGTCTAAATAGTTTGCTATTTGACTTCCCAAGAGGCACAAATTCCTTTGGCACCGACTTTATCTTTCCTCTTTTCTTCTACTTTTGTGTCGACCAGCTGCTCTTAAACTTCACTGATACTAATCAAAGCAAATCAGCCTTTGGTCTGTGCTGGAGGCACCGCTGTCCTGTAGGAAGGAAGTGGCAAGTGGGGATGAATACATCTCTTTGTCCAATGTATAGTTTCTTGTTTGCCCAGTCATGTGGGCCCATTTCGGCAAACCAGACAGTAAATCAAGTTAATTCCTTAAATAGGTTCAAAATGTCCATGAAAGGAGAGAAACTGCTCTGAGTACTTTCATTGTTCCTGCATCCATTTGCAATCTAATGCCGGGTACTTAAATCTGTCTTAATTAAGGATGTTTCCACTGAGGTGGAGAATGTGTTTCATCTGTATTTCCGTTAATCACATCCTCATTAACTCTTATAAAGATGTTGGCCTCAAACACATCAGTGGTTTTCCTGTCCTGAAGGGGATTATTTCCTCTACCCATAGTGGGTAAACCACTAAGTGTGGAAGAATTAACAACTAGAAAGGTTATTTGGGATAAGCTGTTAAGTATTCTAAAGAGTTTTAAGCATTTTATACGCTGTCAGGAGAGCAAGAATCTGGGTGAAGTTTGATAAATGAACATGACAAATGGAAAAATCAGACACATGATCTAAAAAATAACAAATAAAATTGACAAATTATGAAACCAGTTAGGGCCATTGTGACATTCTGCATAACACAGGCCCATAGGACTTCTGAAATAATTCTTTTGTTTTGGCCATTAGCTCCGATTTAAATTGACAATTATTTTATATTTTTTTATTCAGTCTTAATTTAAAAATTGTTTAAATGAATGAAGAATCAACCATAGCACTGATTAAGGTTTTCAGTTTTTCACTATTAAATTATCTTCCCTATTAAAAGCAGGGATTTTGTCTGTCTCCTACGTGAAATTAGATACAACTTTCATTCATTAAACCTTTTCATTAAGGAATTGCCTTAAAGAGGATTCCAAGAAGTTTTCTGGTCCATCCTTCAGTTTCTTGGCAGAAGTAAATACAAGCTTTCCTTTCCTCAGGGCAGGATCGAGTCTCTCTAAACCATTCTAAACCAGTTCGTCTAAACTCTTCTGGACAGACACAAATGATTCTGAGGCACAATCTCCCCAGTAAATCTATGGCAGTACTTAACTGTACTTATCTTTAGAAAGCTTTTTCCTGAGGTCTAACTGAAGTATCTATTTCAGAATCATAAGCTTCTTATTACTTGTTCTATCCATTATGAAGAAGAAAAACAAATTAGTTTTTTTTTTTTTGTCCCATCAGCCTCATCCAGTTGAAGGCCATGTGCCTGCTCTCCCCCCCAGAATGATCAGCTTTTTTGTGCTAGAGTTAAATTTCCTGTTCTGTAAATATTGATCAGCTTCTTAACTCTGCAGTCATCATTCTGGTCTTCTTTGGAATCTCTCCATATTTCCAGTGTAAGTAGTAAAGCAGCAGACTTGATTCTATAGCCCATAAAAGAGTGTGGCTCTCATTTTTACTATTTTGTGACATATTTATGGCTAACATTTGCCTTCTGTGCTTAAATTGACTTCATTAGCCAAAGAGGTAAAGCTCACTGTTCTATAGATCTGGTTTGTGGGTTTTTTGGCATAGGTAAAATCTAGTTTTTAAAGGACTGAATTCAGTTTTAAGTCCTTTAAAAGAGGAACTATTTTATCTCAGGGCAATCATGAAAAGAAATAAGATCCTGGTTCTCAAGTAACTTTTTCTTCAGATCTTGTGGGTTTGAAAGTTGTTTTTTTCCCTCACAGAAAAGCTTACACCAAGTTGTCATCAACTTTTTGGAAACCAGTGCCACATTCTTCACTAAAAGCACCCTGCAGGTGGGCTTGCAGTGGCTCAGAAGTACCACAAAAATCTTCTGAGCTTAATAAACTGGCCCATCATCCATCCCTTAATGATTTTGTCATTCAAATCCAGACATACCCAAAATGTGCTCCATTTTCACCTTATGGTCCTTTATGAGCTGATAGAGGAGTGACACATGTTTGGAAACACCTATTTCTAAGGTGAGATAAACATTATCTGAAGCTTTAAATAATACTGTAAAAGGTGAAGGAAGGGGAGAAGAAAGCATTGGAAGTTCCTTCTTTGGAATGCTCTCAATCTGAGAAGGTATCTTCAGATGTCCTTGCAAAATTGTGGTCACGATCAAGGATTAGATCGAAGGGAGGGTCTTAGAAGGAACAGGAATAGCTGTAAAAGAGGGTGTCTGAAGCTCTTTGGATAAAGTAAGAACATTTTTAAGGAGTTATTTGAGAAAGAAAGATATGAAGCTTAGGAAGGAAAATGAAGTGTCTGCTCTATGAAGCATCTGAATCAGGAACAGGGATAGATGTGATATGTGGAAGTTGCTATGGAAAACAGCACTCACATCATTCACAAAAGTTGTTATCTTTGTAACACCTCCAGAAGGAGATATAAACATCCTTCTTCTACCTTCCCCCAGCTGCCTTACAGAAGATAAGCTTTTCTCAGGCCATCAAATACCTGTCCTTTCCTGTATAACCTATGACCAATTCAAAAGCAGCAGCAGGGAAAGTTAAAGTGTCAGAAACTTAAATGCTGCCTGAGAGGAGATCAAGAGAAATCAATGGCAGCTCAGGCTTCTGTAATAGCAGGAAATTCGTTGGGTGAAAATGCTCAAGTGGAACCCACCTATTGGTGTGAACACCCCACCTCAGGGTCAGTGGGCTTGACTGTCTTGCTTTCAACCTGCTCACTGTTTTATCCCCTCCTAGAGCTAAAAACTTGCATCTCAACTTCCTTCTTAGGGACAGGCATTTTCTTTTAGTCCGTATAGTCCGAGACTGAATAATTCTCTCCCTGCATTCCCATCCTTACCTTGAAGATATTTATAGGCTGAGATCATGTTGCCCCAGAGCTTTCGTTCTTCCAGACTCTGTAAATTTAACTTCCTTACCATCTCAGCTTATATCTAATGATCTTCTAGTTCTTATATTGGTTTTGTTTCATCATTTTCTTTTTTTCCACTTTTCTCCTGTGCTTTCCAAACAGTGAAGAAATATGTTCCCAAACTATTGTTCTGATATTTTGGCTATTTTTCTGTTATTGTGGCATTCTGTTTTTTTCATTCTTTAATCCAACTTGTTCTAAATAATTATTGTTATGCTCTTCCTCTTTAAAAACAAGCAAATAGTTGATTATGAACTTTTCAGAGATGTCTTTAATTATGCAGGAAGTCAACGTAATTTAATGTGCATAGTACAAAATTCTTCAAAGTTGCATTTATTTATTTATTTATTTATTTAGATAGTTATTTCTAATTTGGTTATCTGTAGTGAAGGTCTTGGTTATGAAGTCTCCTGAAATCTCTTTGCTGATAACAATCTCCACAGCTCCATTAGAGTTCATGTTTCTGTAGTCATGTCAGAAAGTCTTACAAGAAGGTAGATAAAGGCAAGTTATTAGGTTCTTTGCAAGGGTAATCAGATACAAATATTTCATCTTTATCACACAGGAAACCACATCCATTTATCTAATGGCATCCTCTGGTTTTAAATTCAGTGAAAAGTATCAAATCCCTGGTACAAACACTCCCATAGGGAATTTAACAGTTTAGGCATAATTTTAAAAATTCAAAGGTGGAAAAGGTTGGTCTTCCTCTTGGTTGTTTAATGATAGGTGAGAAGTTGATGAATTTCTGACAGCTTCCACTTCATGGTCTTAAACATTCAGCTCAACCAGCAATATTTCAGTTTTATAATATTGTTTGCCCCTGCCTGAAATCTTACTGTCAGACCAAGAAAAATCAACTTGATACAAGAATTGAGAAGTTTTCCAAACAAATAAATAAATTAATTTAAAAGGAACTTAGTATCGAGAATGTATATTATTACCATTATCATGAAAATCTTTGGTTTTAAAAATATTCTTCGGACTTTCAATACATCGGGAACAGGAAGCCTCTAAATTCTTATTTATGAGATACAGTGTGATTACAACCTGAGATTAAAGCTGTGAGAATTAGACTAGAATTTCATGTTTCTTTTCTTTCCTGCGAAATCTGACTGGCTGTGAACAACCTAAGTGTTTCCCTTAAAAAATTGTGTTCCCTGCTGATGAAGATGATTGCTTACCAATAAGTGTTGTTGGACTGAGATCTAAAACCCATGAAACTCCATCTCACAAAGGTAATGCATAAATGGCATGAGAAATGTCCCCTTATGTAAGGAACAGCCCAGCAGGTCCCACCATAATACCCATAAAATCAATTTGCCGACTCTTTCTGTACATCAAGAGATGAAAATAAAGATGATTTTAAAGAATAATGCAGACACTAGAGTGGACAGGTGAAAAAGTAGTGAGTGGCAGACCTGGGCTCTTCCATTTCCACTTCTTGTCAGGAATCCTTGAGAGATATCTGTCATTTTAACTGTGACTTTTACAAAACCAGGAATTAATTTATTAGTCAGAAAGCAATGATATCATCATTTGTTCATGTAGATCTGCAGCTGTTTAACTAGAACAAACAGTAAATAAAATAAAATCACAGAATTATAGTCATAGACTGGTTTGGGTTGGAAGAGACCTTCAAGACCCTCCAGTCCCACCCCTGGCCATCAGCAGGGGTACCTTCCACCAGCCCAGGTTGCTCCAAGCCCCATCCAACCTGGCCTTGGACAATTCCAGGGTTGGGAAAAGCAGAGTTTCTCTGGACATCCTAGTCTCCTATCTCACCACCGTCACAAGGAAGAATTTCTTTTATGTAAAGAACTTCACTTACACTCTTCTTTCAAGAAGTGCCTCAAGTCTGCTAGATTCACTTGAACAGAAAAATCAGTTCAGGTCATCACCCAGGTATTTAATAACATGTTTTGGGGCAGTCTTGGACCCCTTTGGCTCTGCAAGTAATACCAAATATTGATATAGATGGGAACAGCACAGCGATGTGGAACAAGATATAAAGCAAGCACTGGTTGAATACAGAACACTGCTGATCTGATTAAACCAGTCATTTGTTTATAGGATTTAGCTTTATTTGTATGGTAAAGTCTGATAGATGGCCTGTCAGGCTGGTGAAGTTACTTTTCTAACTTTATTTTAGCTACAATGTATTCCAGTTTAAAATATGATTGAGAACTTCAAAGCATAAAGCCCTTGGAAGACAGGGAAGGGTGAAAACAAATGGAAAGGTGCAAATTGCTTCATGGGTGAAACCTAGGGTGGGCATTGAGGAGACCTGTGGATTTCTAGTTGTGGCACTGTTCTCTGTGACTCTCAGAGTGACACTTATTTCTCTGGGTGTCAAGTATCCATAATAATCCTCACATCAAATCCTTCTTCCTTTCCTTTACTTATTACAAAAGCTTTAGAGGGAGACTGTGTTTCAATAAATGTCTGTACCTTACCCATCACAGAGAGTCCTTCAAACACTTCTGTAACTCCAGTACAAATTAATAAGTACATCCACCAAAACTTTCTGGGAGGGATATTAATTACTGCAGTTTTTTAGAAGCCTCAGTATTTACCATCGGTGTAAGTACAATCAAGCCTTAAGGACAGGAACAGAGAAAGAAAATAAGGGCACTTTAGAAACAGGCATTGAAAACTCTAAGTGGTGTTAGAGGAAGGCAGCTTTACTTCGGAAACTCAAGTGAAATGAAGCTTTATGACAAGAAAAGGACTTTAGCAGGATCCTTTGGGTTCTTTTTCCCTTTTTTTGGCAGCACTTTTTCTTAAGAGTTTAATTACCAGGTTGATTAGAAGGAAGGAATTTGTGTTCATAAATGGCACTTATAAAAATCATCTTTTCCTTCGTGGTCTCTGAATGAAAGATGGTCTCTATGCCAGCTGAACTATGAGTAATTGAATAAAAAGCAAAATATACTACCTGGTAATGGAGTCATTATAGCCTACAAAACACACATATAAAATCAAATGAAATGTATTTGTTATGCTCAACAAAACTAAAGATTTTATAGATTATAACTTCATATGGATGCAGAAATATTATTATTAATTTTGAAAATGGCACATTAATGCTCCATAGAGCATTGTTGTAATCAGTGCTCAGGAGTCAATAATAACGAGCAATTGGTTTTTAGGAATGTGCAGTCTTTTGTAAGGGACTCTCTAGGAGAGTTTCAGTCTCAAAAATGACTTGCAATGTGCAAATAGACAAAGTCCCCTCTACATCAGATGGGATACACTTCCAGCTGATAGTTACATGCCATTTTTTTTTCTGCCTTAAATAAAAGCAGGCAGGTTAGGAAACAGCAGAACTTCTGCTGTGAGGAGCACAGATGCCTCCTTACTCAGAACACCCACAGTATGTTCGGCAGCCTTGGAACAGGCACTGAGGTTTTGAGATAACAGTGACTCAGACACAGCAGCCTGGCTCTTTGCAAATCCAGGATAGTTGCAGAAAACAGACTCATGTAGCTTTTCCTACATCCATACCTTGCTATCTGTGCACTCAGCTTAAGCACCAAGAAGAGAAAAATTCCTTTTCAACTCTGCTCTGCAATTCACAGTTACTTCTCCTTTAAATGACTATGTACTTATTGGCCAGAGGAAACAGTCATGATGATTTCAGTGCCATCTGTGAAAATCACCAAATCCAAGTCCAAAATCTTGTTTGGATTGATAGACTGACTTTTATTTTGCTTTATGGTTGATGCTTTCTCATTACCTTGTTGTTTCCTTTCACTAAATGAGTTTGATGAGTCAGTGTTTTCCCCTGTTTGGAACAATGTGGTATTGTTTGAGACCTTGATCTGTTTTGTTTTCAGCCTCTCATTTCTCTGCTTTCTGATTGCCAGTTCTTGTGTGCACTGCTGCTTTTGCTTGGTTTTGGTTTTTGTTTTGGGGGGGTTTTTTTTGTTTGTTTGTGTTTTTTTTCCCCCTTCTCTCTCAGCATTGTCTGCCTTGGATATTGTCTTATTCTCCATATTTCCCTATTTTTTCTCTTTCCCCCTCTCCTCTTTAAACGATGTCTCTAATGCTACTCAGTAGTTATCTTGCTCCCCACTTTGCCAGAACAATGGTCCCTTCTGCAGAGAACTGTGGATTTCATGCACACAGCAGAGAAATACCACTTTTTGCAGAGCACAAAAAGTGTTTTCTGCTGCTGTGGGGCAGCTCCTGTATTATCACATCAGGTACCAAAACCTGCCTGAGTCTGCCCAGAGGGGGACACACAGCCAAAAATTTTTAGAAGTCTTTTCTAGGAGTCTCTAGGCAACTCTATCAGCTGAAGCAGAACAAGAATAAGAATGTGGACTGCTGTCCTCTGCTTTCTTTTATAACGACGTGCTGTCTCTCTTGCTAAGTCTGGTTTCTGAGTCTACTGGTTGGTGAGATGACAAATCACAATGGGGGCTCATTAGTAACACCTTAGGGAAAATATGGGTCCCTCGCTAGATGGGAGAGACAGTCCTGTCCTTCACAACATGGAAAAAAAAAAAAAAAAAAGAGAAATTAAATGTTTTGG
>VXAU01002298.1:0-31448 GCA_013399695.1 Formicarius rufipectus | reverse complement strand
TTTTTTTTTTTTTTTTTGGTTGGGGTTTTCTTCTTATTTTTTTTTTTTTGGTTTGGTTTGGTTTTGGTTTTTGATGGGGGGCGCTTGGTATTTTTTTGCTTAATTCTTTCTGGAAAAGCCTGCTCCAGGATATATCTACATACCAACAAGATTTGGATGAGAAAAGGGGCAGGCAGCACTGAGAGATTAGGGACTAACAAGGGAAGCTGAATATGCACAAGTCTATGGGTTGCTGCAAAATTTGGCCAATGTGACCGGGAGAAAGCTCTCCTTCATCTATGAAAAAACAGCAGTCAGAGAAGAAGAAAATATCACACTGGTTTTACTTAAATAGTCCAGAAAGAAATGTGAAAAAGAAGATAATTTGAAACAGTTAGCAGTTACCAAGGACAGCTCAGGCTTGGCAATCTTGGTCTCCTTATGTGATGAAATGACTGAGCACATGGACCAGGACGTTCTTGTCCTGGTTATATGCACATGTGTGCATGTGTTTTATCACTTTATTTGTAGCCCTATACACCTCAGATAGCTGTGAAGTCACCTGCTGGAAAATGAGTTGCATAGCAGTTTTATTTAGGTTACTTTTGAAGGCTTATTTGCTTTGGTGTGTTTGTTTTGCTTATTGTTGCCTTAGGCCTGGCTAGAGCTTCGACTACCATGTTTACTTCCATTTGCTAAAATATGAGTTAAAGTGTACCTTGTGGAAACAGTGACCAACAGGTCAATAGGGTAAGATGAGTGTATTAATGAAGCAAGAACAGGAGAGGGTGAGACTAAGGGATAGGTATTTCAGGGGTATCAGGTGTTTCTGTGACTGTGAGATAGATTTTTGCAAACTTGCCAGCAAAATTACAGATGTAACATTACTACAGAATTCTACTGATCAATGTATCTAAAAGAAGACAGACATTTCATATATTCTGAATTGACATAGCAGACATTTATTTTACTTATGAGTTCTCACATGTGTATACAGGTACATGGACATTTTGTGCTTATTAGCATGTTAGGGCTATGCCTTATCATCTAACAAGTTGAATTTGTGCTCCCAAAGCAAACCTACACCATTTTGTGGTGTATGATTTCCACTGGCAACTCCACATATTCACAAGGAACAGAAGGGGCTAACCCCTGTTGAGTGCAACAGCATCTCTGCCTATGATGTTCCCTCTTTCCCACTCTCAACAATCCACCTTCTCTCAGCCTTTCCTTTTAGGACAGGGGCTCCATCCCTGTGGCCTCCTCTGCACTGACTCCAACAGCTGCCCCCTTCCTGTGCTGGGGACCCCAGAGCTGGAGGCAGCTCTGCAGGTGGGGTGTCACCCAACTGGGACAGAGGGGCACAGTCCCCCCCTTGCCTGCTGCCCACACTGCTGGAGATGCAGCCCATGCAAGACTTGAGCTACAGCACATTGCTGAGCTTGTTGCTGAGTTAAACTGGTTGCTAATTTATCAAGGGAAGTGCTATGGGTGGGGATTCTGCTCAGCGTCTTCCGAATTATGAATTGACATTTCCTACAGTGTCTCCTCATGGGCCATGTTTTCATTTAATTGGAATTCCCCACAGGTGTGACTGCAGTCAGTGTAGCCTGTGGGACCAAGCTGAAGTGAAAAATTTAATTATGGCTTAATGTGACCGTGTTGTAAGTTTCTGCATCTGTCAGGCAGTTTGTTTCCTTCCTTACTGCTTCTGCTAATTTCAAAGCTTTCTAGATTGTCTTGGCCTTGCTGCAAAACATAGTCAAAATTTTTATATCCTTAACAAAGAAAAGAGGTAACATTTAATTGACATCAGCAGCAAAACTAGCTTCTATTGATTCAGTGGCAGAAATCATTTACATAATAATTTCTTGAAGAGAACCCTGCTATAGTTTACATAGGAAATATGTAACAGAATCTTTAATTAAGGGCTGATGAATATGAGGTGCCCAAAGGCTTGTAGCACTTGTACATAATAATAATTTAAAAAAAAAAAAAGAGGCTTCATTTAATTTCTCTTGAACCAAAATTCCTGCTCACTGGGATGTGCTGCATGCAATCTAATTATTTTAAACCATGCTTTATAGTACAGTGTCCGATACTTATAACTAGAGTCACATGCATTAATAACCATGACGCTCTCTGTGTGTCTGAGTACCCACCCCCCCCGCCCAGCTCTCTTCATTTCAGATATACTCACAGGAGTTTCCTCATACGCACAGGTTGTGTATATGTGTAAAACTGGTTGTCTTACTGTATTGACACTCTGCAATATCAGCACATTGTAGTAAGACAGGACAAAGTATTACCCAGTGATAAGGATTCCTCTATTTCCTTTTTTTTGTCACAATCCTGTCAGACAAATTCTACGTCATCATTCATTTTACACAAGTTTTCCATGTGTATCCATGTTTTCCATATTGCAAGATATCTAACTTGCAAGAACACAGTTTAGGCTTTTGTCATAGCTGTTTCCAGAGATGGAATTATTTGGATTGATAGAGTGCATTAATTCAATTCTAAAATAAAAGCATGAAGAAGGCAGATAATTCGATGGCAGAAGCTTGATTCAAATAATTCTATATGCTGACTTTGATATTATAATCACATCTGTATGGACCTGATCAATAGCATTAGTGACACACCAAATTCATAGACGATAAGTCCTTTGAGAAGACTCTCATCCTCATATTAAACTGGGGTGAATTTTCCTTAGGAAGAGAATATATCTTTCCTGGATTGTAGAAAGGACCTTAAAACATAGATAAAAGCAAGTATTTCAAATTGCCAGAGGTGACCACCACCCTGAATGCCTAGAACGAAAAGGGAGACTCTGCAGTAAGGAAATAAAATGTAATATTTCCACTCTGTCTTTATATGATTTATTACATCCTAAAGGTAATATTAAAACTTTATATACAGGTCTCATCTTGCTTTCACTCCTGTTGGGAATTTTCTCAGATATGTTCTTTTTTTTTTTTCCCTCAACAGTTTTGTCCAAGGCAAAAAGTATGGATTTTGTACATTTTTTTGGATTTTTGGTTGTCAACCCCACCAGGCATTACGATCAGACTGCAGGAACCCTGGAAATTGTTGATCTAGCTGCTTCATGTGCAGCAGTGAGCCCAAAGAAAGAGAATCTCAAACCTTCCCTCTCCAAGGTTAGCTGAAGTGGAAGTGCTGTAGAATTTTGGACAAAATTTTTTCCTTCTACAGCAAGAACTTGAAACAACAGATGTGTTGGAGACCTGGGCTGACATACACTCACTGTTTGCTGCTCCTGCAGGAGGAAAGTTGGGTGCATGTCAGAGCAAACCTGTGCCTTCTTTTCTTTCAACTTTGCAAGAGAGATCACTTCCCCAGTCACCTCTTCTGTCATGAATCGTCTCTCCATACAACCCTATTAATAACAAGATTAATACTCTGGCTGTCCATGAAAACTGCCTGTCCTCATCCTCCCACTATGGGTCTTCCCAAATCTTCTGTCATAAGAAAATTCTTGGATATCTGTTCCGATGTGCAGTATCCCCACCTGCCTTACAGTTTCACAAATTTCTCCATTTGTTTTATTTTCCCAATTTTCTTTTGTTTCTCCTTTGTTTCTTCTTTATTGGGTTTGATTCCATCTCCCTCAGCAGAACAGAAACACTTTGTAGGGTATTCCCCAGGGTTAATCCTCATGGTGTTCCTCAAAGTCTGCATTCTCTGAGCTCTTGTCACTCTTTGTTTTTAAGTTTTCAGCATTTCTGTTGGGAATATTGGGTCACAGTGACAACACAAGAGCTGCCTTCAGAGTCTGTGAAAACATTCCTAGCCAAAATGTTCAAGGCACTCACTTTGCTCCCAGGGAGATGATGCATCACAGGTGAACAGGCCCCCTTTTTATTGGTTTTATCCTTTGTGGGCTGTTCATGGAGTTAAAATAACAAGCAATACACAGATGGAAAGAGAAAAAGAAAAATGTATTCTCATATGAACATGTCTCCTCTTGGGTTTTGTCTGTCAGTGGTTACAATAGGGGTAGGTTAACTGAGGCTGGCTCAAAGCTGTGTAAGGTCTGTCTGGTTAAGCTTCTGTGTTTACTTTTATATCAGAAGCAGCCTCAGCTGAACTCTGGAAGATCGTGCTCTTCTCTCTCTCCTCACTCACTGTGGAATCCAGCCAAGAAAGGGTTTCTCTGTGGCTCAAAGCCAATTTCCCAAGCTCCTAAAACTAGTTCCTTCCTGAAGGATTATCACATGAAGGAAGTTTGCTCTATCAAGGGGAGCAGAGTCTTTCTAACCCCTAATCCTGTGCTAACCCAAGACCAGGTGGCAGGGACAGCATGGATGTGTCTAAGCTTCCATGAAATCTGTATTTGCCACCTTGCTGCTGGTACAACCAAATGCCAGACACAGTGCCATGCTAATGTGGCCAATAATGTCAGCCCTGAGGTGCCTGTTGCACTTATGTACTTGGTGAAAATGCCTGTCTGAGCATTTGAAATCTTGGGAATTTCTCTGTCCTGCAGTGTAGAAATGTCCTTTGATGCTTTGCATTACACTTGGTATGAATGGTGTGTCTTCTGAATGCATGAGGGCTCCTTTAGAACCTGTCTTCTTGCATGGTATATGACATTCTGCTTGGAGTGTAAGATAAGCTCCTTGTGAGAGAAATTTTCAGATCCAAGTGGTCCTTTTAATTTATAAAACAGGTTCAAGCCAGTCCTGCTTAGAGAGTCTGTTGGATGAAGGAATTAATGTGGAATTAATGTGCTTTTATACTTCCCTACCTAAAACCTTCTTGACTGGTATTTAGAAGGCACCTCTACCCCCTTCTAATTCCTCTCCCTTTTTCTATGAAACAATAGAAACATGGTACCATTGTATCTACTTCTTCAGAAATCTTTCTGATTCTGCAGATCCACTGGAGACCCCAAATAACAAGTGAATAGCAATGAACATAAGTAGGTGGGAATACCTTGTGCTGCATTTGAAATTAGGATTAATTTTTCAAGATAAAACCTGTTAATGGTAGCTCCTGGTGTGAAAAAAATGTACTTCTATTGGTGAAATGTCTTTGTTAATATTCTTGGTATATGAATCACCTTTCTTATTAAAAATATTATTTTTCTGAATTTGACAGAATGAGAATTTTAAATGGGAACTAAATGTGAAAATATTTAATCTTTGGATTTTTAATTTCATTGTCCTGATAGTCTGTATATTCAAGTTTTATTGCACTCAGGAATACATTTTAGACACACCCAGCAATGTTTCTTCACTGAGTTCAAAAGGGCCACAAGGCTGATGCACAGGTGTTTGTAACATATAAGCAATCAAAGTGTATTATAAAATTATTTCCTGTGGCCTATGTATCCTTGGAGGCACAAGAACTACTGACAGTATCTGTATACCTATTCCACATACTTTCATACAGGATTATGTGATTATAAGTTGGTAAATAAAACATTCTCATCTCCTGCTGGTTTCTTTTGCATAATTCAACTTCATGCTCTGATTCTTCATCATTTCTCACAAAATTTGCTTTTGTAACAAACTATTAAAAACTTAAATCTGATATACATTTTTAATGTATTTTAATATTTATCTCATCACATATCCCTGTTAGTATTTGTCACACACAATGGCACATTACCACAGTTCAGCAACGTACTTAAGAATTAGTTGAACTTGAAAAACTCTGAGTATTCCAAAATAGATAAGCATGAACTTGAATTTCATGCAGAATCAGGATCATAATCATGTTTACATTAAATGGAGTTATGCTCTCACCTATTCTGCTGTACAGGTATTAATCGTGCATAAAATCTTTTCATTTTCCTCAGAATATATTTTCATATGAGGGTCTTGCATCAATTCATTAGATGTTGCTTCGTCATAAATTCAAAGTAATTTCTTTGATCAGCAATAGCTTCTTCACACAATTCCTGCCTTCTGTTTAATCAAGATTGAGTACACTTGCTAAAGGACTGTTGGACCAATTTCTTTTCATACCGTTTACAGTCTTCATGTTTTTAAACTTGGTCCTTGTCACTCATCTACATTTATAAATTTTCACCTTGTGTGTTATGTAGTTTCTGACTGGGAAAAGTTTGTGTGCTTAAAACACAGATATTTGTGAATAGTTTAAGTTTTCCCACATATTTGAAAAAGAAGGGATTGTAACATGTTTTGGAGAAACTTCCCTAGTCTAAAATGTCTTTTTTTGGTAGTTCACGTGAGAAACATATTGTATGGCTTGCTTTACATTTACACAGCATTGGAAAAACCAAAATTAAACATGAGAATGACTAACTGAAGTCACCAGATTAACCAGCTGCGATTTGGAAATGTTCTCAATGGAAATGCACATGTGAACATGACCTCTGATGTTTGCTGTAATATATAGATACACATTTGAAAGCAGTAAGAATTAGAACTGTGGGACTCATTTGGGGAAGCAGTAGAGCAGTCCTTCTCTAGACATCTGTCTCTCAAGTATTAATTCCTACACGTCACCAAGAGAAGCTGTTTAGAGAAATGCATAAATTGGACGGAGTATTCCTTTTTTCATGAGTGCCACAACTCCAAGTGCCTCCTTCATAGTTATTTATAGAGAGCTCCCCACCACTTCTACTTCTGCGTGAACAGCAGAAAAAATAGAAATTAGTAATCACCCTCTTCAGCAGGGGTTAAAAGGTAGCTCAGAGAGCATGATTTCTAACAAAAACCATTTGACTCTGTCAAAAGGAATAGAATTTGATGTTGCTTAAAATTACTACAAGTCTTGTTACTTTCTGTTTCTCATACAAGATGCCATCATTAAATTCACTGTCACAAAAATGCATGGCATGCAATTCATAGCTTTATATCTATATGAAATATTTATATGCAGAATGTCTTCTCTTCCTCCCTTTTTAATTTGAGGTACTTAGCTAAACATCCACATATTTGTGCCTGTGTGTAGCACAGGTCTCCTCCCAGACCAGTTTTGTGGAGGTTTGGAACTGGAAGTATGGTTCCAGTCCTGTTCCAGTAATTGTGATCAGCAAAAGCACCAGAGTGGCTGCACAACCCTCCCAATGTCTTTCCTTGACTTCTTTGCTTCCCTTTTTCCTCCTGAAGCAGCTCCCAGGAAGGTCATTGTGAAATAGTCAGTGTTATGTCTGAGCAACACAGGATTTATTGTAACCACAGTGCTAAGACACAGAAAACACTGAGAAAGCCTCAGACAAATTCATTAGACTTCTTTTCACCTCAGTTCATCTTCATGCATATGTAAGACAACAAAACTAATATATAGGAATGGTTAAACGACTGATTATTTGCCCAGAGGCATGAAAATATGCAGAGCTATGAAAAGGAGAACTAACCATCTTCATAATATATAAAATAATAAAAATTATTGTGCAAGGTTTCACCTGAGAAAGAGGAAAAGATGAGACAGTGACGAGAAACAAAGCAGAAGACAAATAAATGGCCAAAAAGATGGGAATCACATACAGCCTGACGATCTTTCATCAAGCAAAACCAGTAAGGATTACAGAAAATTCTGGGAAAAACCCCTCTCTCTCTGGAGGCACACCAGATACACATCTGAAATAAGAAGTTATAGGGTGTTTAAAATCTGGTTTATTGTAATATCTTACTGTCTGGGGTCCCTTTTAGAAACACTGAACTATGAGTGCATTTTTGATGGTCTAAACACATTCTCTGCTGTAACTGTAATTAATTTGTTGGATCCACTGCACACATTAAGTATAATTTTTATTTGCATATTAACTTTCATTTGGGAAGAGAATTTGGGTGACAATAATTGATGTTTTCAGAGGCACATATATATTCCTTTCTCTTTTGAAACCCTTAGGCTATGGAGATACACTTTTAGAGACATACTTCTAAGTTGAGTTGAAACAATAAAAATCACAAAGAAGAGTGGAAGGGTTTTTTTTTACATTTTAAACTTGCTGATCTAGAAACCAAGTTCTTTATTTGGCAGGAGGCAACATTGGCTCAAGCAGGGGTTCAAGTGTTCTTAATTCAGATCATACTGTTCACACAGATACCTGAGATTTCCTTGGTAAATTCAACTCTTCTGTGCATCAATATTCCATTATAAAATGTTTACTAGTTACACTCTCTGCACTCATACTTGTAATATTTACAACTATAAATAAAATAGGTGCATACATGTGCAAATGGCGATGTGTAAATGATTGATTGTGGCACAAGGACTGGAATTCAGAGACTGAATTAATGTTCCTGTGAATTTTTGCTAAGTGTTGCATGTTATTGTGTGTTGCAAAACACATGTTGGAGCAAGAGAAGTTGCTGTTTGACAGGGAGGAAAACATTCTTCACCTTGAAGATTTAACAAGGGTCCCAAAAATTCACAACTTGCAGGTTTTGGATTTAAGGTCAGACATTTCCGGCCCAAATGGATAATTAGTTACACTTTGGTATAGAAGCAGTGTTGTACCTGCATTTAAAATAGTCTCATTCTAATTAATGATAATTCCCTTCTTCACAGTCTTTAAATTAAGCCAGTTTTTTTCCATGGGCACAACACTGTACAGAGGAATCACAAATTCAGGATCTGGGAGATTTGCAGCCTTCTGCACCAAAATGTCCATGTAGCAAAGACTAAACAGGGATGCTCAAGCTCAGGCAAACAAGCACTGTGGACGGTTAAAATGGGACATTTATCTCAAATAAGTATTTTAGTTTAGTTTGAAAAGTCAGATTGCATTTTAACATGTACTTATATGTTAAAAGGCAGAGGAAAACAAACTTTAAGAGCTTGCATGTGCTGGCAGAAGTTAACAAAAAAAAAAATCCTTTTATTTGATACCATATAAGAATTTTTGCTAGCCTAAGTATCTAAATGATGTTTCACTTCAACAACTATTTATATTGTAGCTAAATTTGACCTGAAAAATGACTCCCCATCCACAGTCTCTGATCTGATGTGCTCACCATGCAAGGAAGTTTCCAGTTCATGACTGAAATTTTTACCTCTCTGCTAAACCATCACCTGGTAGTGATTGAGATAGGTTTGCTCATGACAGGCATTTCAAATCTTGGCTCACACTGTGGAACGTGAACCAGCTGCCTGTGAGAATCAATAGTGAAACACTTCAAGTGCTTGTTTCTGCTCAATGTAATAGCCGTGCCAGTTGCAGGAAGGAAGTCAGCCCTGACCTTTTTAATGGATTATTCACAGCAGAAGAAGGAATAGGAGAACCTCTAAATGAGTGACCATGGATTTCACATTTCCACAATTTCATTAAAATATATGCATTCATTAACTGAGGGGGGAAATGTGGGGATTTAATAGCAATAACATATATTTAAAGGACTCTTCATCTGAATCCCAACCAAATTATTTTGGATGTCTGGACTTTAATAGTAAAAATATCATCTGCTGCTACCCAAATTCAAAACACGTAAGTTAAAAAGTGAACTCATACATGACTGTAATACTAATTAATGTGCACTATAGTATTTAAATCTGTGAGTCTCCAGGACTTCATATTATTTGTGCTGGATATGATTTGATACTCTCATGGTAGGGATAAAGTAGTACAAAACATAAGCATTTTGAGTATAATTACTAGAAAGGCAACAGCAAAAATTCAGAAGACATCTTGGAAAATAAATGGAAATATGTAGATATAAATGCAAGTTTCAATATAATATTCCCCTGTATCTTGGAGAAAATCTTGCTGATAAAACTGGAGGTAGTAGATGATGTGGGAGAATTACTCCAGGATGAGACAGTAAACAAAGTGGAGCAACATATTGAAGCAGAAATATTCTAATTGCTTACTGCAGTTTTATGTTATTGGAAAGCGTCTGGTCATTTCAGCACCAGCCTTAGCACATAAAATTTTATTGGAGGTTTTTATACAGCTGGTGTTAAAAAGGGAGAGAATTTATTGAAACCAGTGAAGCATACTGCTCTGGATGGCTTTTCTCCCCTCACATACAGCAGTTCTACATCATTGTAATTCCATGGATGTCAGCAGGGTTACTCTGATTTCCACTGGGAAGGCTCCTGCCCCTTCCCTCCCTGTATTTTCATATTGCTAGAGAATTCTTTCTGTTTAAAAGTCATGATGGAAAAAGAACAGTGGAATGACTTTGGTTTATTACTTTATTCTCACATTCAAAACATTTTCACATTTTATGAACTTTGTTGGGGTTGTTGAAAAGGTTTGAGTATCTGAACCAGATGATCTCACTCTTTAACTTTGAACAGAGACCCTCTTAGAGTGAGAAAAAAATTTCAGGCACATGTATTACCACAGCATTGAAAATGCAGAATGGATCTTTCAATCTGTGGATGGTTTAGTTGCTTGGAAATAAATGTTGAATATTTAACTCAATTAATTTATTTGTGCCTTAGTATCAAGCTGTGATATGAGTGTAGTATTTAACAACAGACAGTCAGGCACCTGTTGGATGCGGACATGGATGGAGTGATGCACTTCACTCCTGAGAGAGAAGAAGTAACGTACATTAATACAAAACAGCAATTTAGCAGAGGTTAGTAGTAAATGTCACAGTATTTTGACAAGATATGATGACAAGGGACACTTGATTATTTGCTGCATAAAGGACCGGATCAGACAAAATGGTCAGGAAGACTGTCATTGAGCCATGAGGTCCAGCAAGGACCCCCCTCCTTTCTAAACTCCTTCCTAGAGGAAAGTCTAGGTGCAGCTGATCCAGACTTAGTCCCAAACTTGGCCAGCAGTTTATGCCTGAGGAATTATATGTCCACAATCAATCGATTATATTACTTTCCTAAGATTCCAGCATTAACATGCTATTAATCACTTACCAAGAATCTGTTGCAGCAAGAAAACTCTGAGCCTCAAGAAGCAACCTTAAGAGGTGCCCCTCCTCGAAAGGTGATCCTGGAGTGCATCCCAATGCTGTGCAGGAGAGGTCAGTGGGCTCTGGGCTGGCCATTGTTTATGGACTGAGGTGATTTACTTACACTTATATTTGACTCCCTTCCAGTAGCTGAAGGAAGCCTGCAAGAAAGATGGAGAGGAACTATTTATAGGAACATGTAGTGACAGGGGAAGATGGCTTCAAACTGAAAGAAAGTAGTTTTAGATTATGTATTAGGGAGAAATTCTTTCCTGTGAGTGTGGTGAGGCACTGGAACAGGTTTCCCAGAGAAGTTGTGGATACCACATCCCAGGAAGTGTCCAAGGCTAGGCTGGGTGGAGTTTTGAGCAATCTGGTCTAGGGGAAGGTGTCCCTGCCCATGGTGGGGAGATTGGAAAACGATGATCTTTAAGGTCCCTTCCAACCCAAACCCTTCTACGATTCCATGATATTTTCATACCTGCCATATTTCAGTTGGTCCATGCTCAACTAGCCCTCAGCTGGTGAGCCAGATTTATGTCCCTTAACTATATCTGTCTTCCCAGAGTCCAGCTAAAGCCAGATGCAACCACCTCAAGCACCAGTGAGGGCTTTGATTAGCCAGAACAGGACAGGGGAGCACACATCTGTCATCTGTTAAACACTTTTATATCCTCATGCTACCCACTGATTGTTGAATGTTCTTCAAGCACTGGAAAACAACGATGCAAGTTTGCAGGAACACCTGAACTACCGTAGCCAAGTCAGTGGGTAAGCTGATTGCGCTGTTTCTGGTAAATGTCCAGGTCTTGAAAGCATCAGAGGACAGAGGTTCCACATTCTTTTAACTCCACCAGACCATGCTTCACTCTAGTTACTGGTGACTTTAAAGGAAACAGCTGTGACATCCTGTTCTATTCATAGTGGATATGGAGAGTAATTTTATTCCTTTCATCCCTTCACTTGTTCTTTGCATGTTTCTTATATTTTAAAATCGATGTTATTTGTCCTGAAAGCCTTCTTTTCTTTAGGCATTCCATAAAAACTTTGCTAGGTCATGTTTTCTAGTTCTTCAGTTAGTCCTGTTGTGTCCCTCTGAATCCTCCATCATTCTGGAAGCACAATAAGCAGAACTGAATCTATTCTAGGGGAGATTTCAGAAGTTCTTGAAGGCCAGAAGTGATATTCACCTTTCATGCAAATATTCATGATCATAAAACATAAGACAACATTTCTCTTTCTAATAGCAGACTTGAGTTTTTTCCTTGAGTTATGACAAATATTTTCTGGAATTTTAGAACTCCTGATTTAGTTGATTTTCCCCCAAAATTTTGTTAAAGGTGCATGCAGTACCTTACTGCTACAGACACATTATATTATACCTTGCTCATGAGAGAATAGTCACACACTTTCATCTGTGACTATTTGAAGCGACTGTTCATACGGAGTTCATAAGCAGGAATCCAGAGATAAATAAAGAGAAAAAAAAACCTGAAAAAAAAAAATTAGTTTTCTTTTTCATTTTACAGTACTTGTTACTGTGAGATTTTTGGGGTCCAGAATAAGTCATAACTTTTTCCAGATTTTCCCAATCAGAATTTACATATAGAGTCATTCAGTTATAGCTGTCACTAATAAAACAATTCAAATGCATCATAGCATCATTTAATTCAACACACTTCCTTTAACAATGAGATTGTTTGGGATTTTTTTTTCCAAAAGTTCTCCACTTTAAAGGAATAGTGTTTATTTGTGTATTTATTTTTTTCAAAGAGTTCAGGATTTATTTTGGCAGATTTTGCAGAGGAAAACTGAATAAGGCTTTAAACTTCTATTCCAGTGTCATAGTTTAGCTGAAGTTAATGGCTAAATAGGTGGACTGGGAAGTATCATCCACTGCTGGGGAATTCCTTGGCTCCCTGTCACTGATCTTGGAACTGTCACTGCTGTCCTATAAAGGGACTGTACAGCTCCACTGAGGAAAGTGAAATGGCAGAATTTGCTGAGGATTTCCTCCCCTTTGCTCTCCCCTCTGCACCCCACCCTCCCAGTTCTTCAGGATTCACTGATTTTGGGTCAGGAATAAAGACTCTTTCAGCAAATATAGTGCTGGTCAAGGAGGTCTCACCCTCAGAAGTCTGTTTTCTTCTTTTCTCCCTTTTCCACTTCTCCTTTCTCTCTTTCTCCTCTAGCCACCAAACTAGAAACTCTTATGGGAAAATAATTACTCTGTCCCTCATGTCTCTGATGATGTATCACTGAGTAAGAAGAACTATGGTCAGAAACACCATATATAATGTCCACTAAAAAAATGCCTGACCAGCTGCAATCACCTGTGAATTCCCCAAGCCCCAAGCAGAAAAAGGTTTTCCAGTAATTTTACCTACTTCTAAAGTTTATATGGGATCAATATTAAGAGATGTCCCATTTGCTGAGGCAGCAGAGCCAAGACATTCGGGGATACTGTTACAAGCTCAGACTGTGCCACATATCTTCCTTTATCAACATCTTATCAAAAAGATGGTCTGTGCTGAATTTGACATGTGCAATTATTCTTCATAGCTGACCACACCAGTATTTTTTCAGACCAAGTTTCTTAAAATGCCTGTGTTTATTCTTAACTGACTCCACATTGCTGTGGCACTGATTTCCCTGCAATGACTGGGGAAAATGACATTCAAATTCCAGCCCTGCAGAGGACAAACAAACGCCTTTTTACTGTGCTCTTTTTGCAATGCAGCTTCCCCCACACTGCTTGAATAATGGGTGAAGCTGTGCAAAGTCAGTGATTCTGCAAAGCAGCAGTCACTGGTGTGCTGTACATCAAAACTACAACTAGGAATAGCTTCCCTGTCTGAACCTGGCTCCAGGCTTTATCTTCACTTGGTTTATGGCCATGAAGCACCCAACATTCAAATGCTGGATTCTCAGTACCCAGGAAAAGACAAAAGTTATTTAATTTTTCTCCCCTCTGCTCTCACAATGTCATGGACAAGAAGAATGGGATCAATTTGCATTTATACCCACTTCTACAGCAGAAGATTATCATAGTCATCATATCCACATTCCATATTTATAGATCTATCAAGGAAACTTCTAAATAACAGTGGGGAAGCCCAAACCTCACCCTACCGAGGGTTATATGAGCAATTTGCCACTGACCTGAGGCCTGCACAGAATTTCCATATTATATGTACATTATATGTTTAATCAAAACTAGCATGTATAACTATACTTGTTTCTTCTGCTGCTTTCCTCACAGACAAATGGTAACTGTTAGGGTTTCCCAGTGTTTCTGATCTTCTCTGCCTTGTGTGTACAAGCTCCCAAAAACAGAGTTACAATTTGGAAAATCAGAAGAGGCAAATGCTGATGTTCTGAGCATAGAAAACTCAGATCCTGTTGCTGTACCGATTTAATTTGGTGATTTTGACAACTCACCTGACCTACCTGAAAAATGTGTAGGGTATTTGTTTCATATGGCTATCTCAAGCCAAATTAACCCAATAATGTGTAGTTTTAAAATGGCAAATTGTGGTGATTTTTTTAACTGGTGGATTTTGTATCTCCTCATGTTGTCAAATTCATTTCTGCCTTTGAGTCTCCTGCTATCCCCAATGAATTTTCTGCCCTCTAGAATGCAATATGACACTAAAATGCAGCTTTAAGTGACAGAACATTTGAAAAGAGGAAACATGGAATCCAAGAGCAGTTCTCATCTGCTCTGGACAACCACATTCAGAGTGGATAAATCATTCTCTGGAGATGTCTGTCCCTACCATAGTTATAAAGCTGTGTCACAATAGTAGATCATAGAGATGGATTAAATTTACTAATCTGTAGAAGGCATTTCTGATTCAGGAGGTCTCTGGGTTAGAACAGCTGGCACCTGACAGCACAGAGCACATTGGAATCCATCCTTGCAGTGATTCCTACTAGCAAACCATTTCTGGCTAGGGAAAATGGGTGAGTTGCTGAGATAGGCAGACCATCGTCAGTCCTTTTTAACTTTTGATGGTAGAAATTTGCATATACATCTTGAACATTTAGCTGGGAATCCCAGAGAAGTGAACTGAAGTTTCAGCCAAGCTAGTCTTACCAGGAAACGATCCTTTCTTCTTGGCTGACGTTTCACTGCAATGGCTTGGATGCGAACAGGGAAATAATATTTAAGACTTGTCTGCCAAAAGGCTTGCACTCACTAAGTTCAAATCTACTTGGAAGTAGTCTGCCTCTCAATCAAGTGCTTCTCCTGCACTAAGTGTGAAGGAGATGTAGTAAGTGTGCTATGTATAACAACTCATGTGACTTCATTTGTATTGCACGGTGAAACAGCAATCCTTGACTGCAGTTCTATACAGTTTCCATCTTTTCCAAGGAAAATTCCATCTTTAACCAGTCTTTCTTACACAAGTGATGCTCCTTACTCTCACATTTAAATAACCAGAAGCTCTCTTTCTAATTATATACCAAAGTTATCCATCTACAATGACACAATTCACAAATCAGCATCACTGCACTACCCTGTTATTATGATGTTGCCCTGCATTCTGAGAAGCTCCTTACACATCTGACTGTCCTCTGTGAAGAGAAAAATATTTCATGAGATATGCTCCTGAACATGTTGCCTGATCAAATTTAATCACAGCCATGACCCCATGGTCCTCCTCCTGCCTCGCATTAGCACTCCCTCATTTCAGACTGCCAGGACATATTCTCTGTAATGATTTTTCTTGAAAGGTGTATGGTATGCAGCATCATTACCTCCTCAATAATATCATGTCTTTCTGTAACGTCTGTCTGCATGCAAGTCTTTGCCCATTTATTTCTCCTCAACACTCTACCATTAGCAACAGCCTTCCTTCTTCCATGTAGTGAGCACTTCCCTCTGCCCTCCATTACATGGATTAATCCCTGACAGCATGGAAATGAATGCCTAAAATTTAACTGCTGATTGCTGTGTGTGTAAATGTATCCACACTCCTCATTGCTCTGCCTACAAAACCTCATTCTCCCCTCCCTCCTCCCATTGTCCTGCAAACCAGAGTATTAAACAACCAAAATGCAAATGTGACCTCTGTGATATATTTGTATTTGCACACTGGACTGGTCAACAGAACTGATGGAAAAGTCTCTCCGTGTCTGACCAAAATTCTCAGCTGTGGTCAATACCTGTGGATAACACTGAGCGAGGTGTTTATGCTAGTTTAGAGCACTTTCAGAGGAGTGTATGTGGAAAGAGTTTAGCACAGTGGGTAAGATCAGAAGTGCAATAGTTAGTCACCATTAAGTGAATAGAAGCCTGAAAAGCTCAACAATAATAATAACAGGCATTGAACAATTTTTTCCCCCTTTTCATATGCAAATATGATTAAAAGAGACAAAGCTATGATAATTCATCTACCTATAAATTATAGTGTCACTTATTTCAGGCACAGCATGAGCAGGAAATGCTACATGAGAGGGGACAAGTGAAGAGTGGCCACAGCAGGCAATGCCTTCAGCAGTCAAGGTACAGCAGAGCAGAGTGCTGATAGCAAGGTCTGCTGATAGTCTCAGGAAGAGAGTCTGAGGATCCAAGTTTCAAGCCCATTTGGAAAGTCCCCCACTCAGGAACTGCAGGAGATGGGCTGAGGACAGAACTGGAAGTAGTGCCACAGCATAGGTCTGACTAGTCCATCCAGGAGGCAATGCCAGAGATGTGATGGATGCAGGAGATAGATGCAGCCAAGACCCATCCAGGAGACAGAAACAGGGCTGCTTAAACAGTATAGATCTGACAAGGGGTAGAGGCCCAGGTGGAGCTTAAATGGATCTCTGGAGCCCATGGTTGGAGGTAGAGGTGCCACCAGAGGTGCTGGTCAGGAAAATGAAGACCCACAGCCACCTTTAACATGCTGACACTGTTACTGCTAAACCCCTGGAACACAGAAATAGAAAGAGCAGACCTCACCCAATTTGCTTTTCAACATTTTTTCTCTCTTCAGAACTAAGGATATCTCAGTCAGCTCTTCACTTTTCATACTCTGCATGGTGCAGCTGATGTGGACACTTAGATTGCTTCCACCACTGTAATGCTCCATTAGCATTGTCCTCAGGTTTATGATTCTTCAGAAGACCATGATAAGATTCCAGTACATATGACACTGTTCCCTTGTTCACATCAACGAGCTTTGTATAATCAGATTGCTTTTGGCAACAGGCTAGCCTGTTTTCTAGTGCAAAACTAAAAACAACTTTCCACATGAAAAGGGGAAAAACCTTTCCTGTTATTGAGGTATATTTAGGATTTTGTGTCAGTCATTCTATTCTAAAACATTGGTGATGCGCATAGTTTTTAAATGGTTCTCCCTATTTTTTTGCCTCTTGCCTTTAGCTGCCAACATGCAGGAAATGAGATTAAACCCTTAATTTCAACTATTGGAATATTTACATTAGAGCAAAGCACTTGTGTAGACAAGGACAACCACATTCTGACTCAATGGAACTTGATCCTGCTTAAGAACAAGGTTAGGTCTATCAGTTTGAATCATCTCAAAAGATTGCTGAGCTGCAAACACACTGGCAGCTGAAATGCAAAGGAGATCAAAGCATGCACTGGCCTAAGAACTGTGCCCATTATCGATTGCCATTTTGCCATCTTAATTTCAGCAAGTTGTGTTGAATAATTTATCTTGCCACTCTTTTTTTTTACTGTTCCAGAACAGTGTGTTGTGTCCTTCCCTTCTGTCCCTGAGGGAATGCTCTGTCTGTTCTGATCCCGTGCTGAGGCAAGACCAGATTATCCACCACTTTACAAGGAAGCTTAATTTTTCTTTTTTTAAGGACTTGCAGTTATACATTGAAGATGTGAATTTCTGTATTTCCTCTGTGTGAGCTCTGTGTGGACCATCAGAGCACTAGAACCCTTGTCATTCCCCAAAATCCAAATGTTGAGTTGATCTTTTCCTTCTCAAAGTGAGGGCAGGAGTTCTATTGCACTTTGTTGGTGTATTTTTCTAATTTTACATCTACAACGTTATATTCGTTTAAGGGTACAGTCAGAGAAGCCTGTTCTGCATAAGATTTTGGGGAAGAACAGTTTCAAACAGAGTGCAGAAGCAGCAACTCTTTCTTTAAAAAGCCACATACATGCTTGCAAAACTACTTTTTCAGAACAAAAAGTGTAATTTCCAAGACGAACAGCTCCATCATGGCTGAGGTCAGGAGCTGCTGATCATTGTCTTTTGGCAGTAGATAAAATTTAAGTTTTTTCAAAGTTCTAACTAGTGAATGTCCCTTGTTATGCACAGTGTAATTATTTACCTGTTATTTCCTTAGTTCTAAAGAAAACCTGCTTGTTAATAGGACCATAAAACAATTATCATGGGATTTTCTTAATTTTTTATTTTTTCTTCATTTTTGAATCATTATTCCTGGATTGTTTTGCAGTACCCAAGAATCAAGTTCAAGTGAATTCACCTTCTGTTTCTCTGTCAACATTAAATAAATCTACAAACCAAGTAAGTTTTTTACAACCTTTCTGAGAGAGGAATATTCCAAGACACATACTCTTCCTTTAAAATAAAATCTTATCATGAAGTTTAAAGGTCAGTAACTTCTTTGTGGACAAAAATAATAAATTTTATATTTTATATGATATATTACATATTATGTATTATTTATTATATAGTATATATATGTTTAAAGTGGGATTAATTTGCTATTCAAAAGGCTGCTGAAATCAATACATTTTCCATCAGCCTAATCTGAATTTTTTGTCCAACTCACTATCCCAAATTGAGTAACTTTGCTTGTGAAAAATTGGAAAGTTGGAAAGACAAAAGGTATTCTTCTGTGTTGTTTATAAAAATATCAGATTTGTCATTGCATTAGGTCTTTGGCAGTGTCTTTCCCATATGCAAGATGAAAAAAAAATAAACAGCATTAGTTTGTAATACTTGCAGAAATGACAGAAAGGGTGCAATGTGATAGACAGTCTAATTCCAAATGTATATTGAAGCAATCTGGTTATGTACGTCTGGAATCATGCAGGAATATTAGATATTAGTAGCTTTATTAGTAAAAATAGTTATCAGTTTCTGTCCTTAGGCCCCTTGGATTTTCCCTTTCCCCCTTTTCTAAGCTTAGTGTTTCCCCAGCCCTCTCACCCCTCTCTCCTCACCACACACAACTCCTGTAAGGGCTTTTAGCAGCACCCACTGCCAGCCCTGGAGCTCTGCTGGAGCCTGGCCAGTTTATACCTGCTGGGAGTTCATTCTATTGGCCCTTTGGGGACTTTCCTCATCATCCCAGTCCTCATCCTGAGAGCTCTGGTTGAGTCCTGGCTGGACTCTTCAGTTGTTGCAGTGAGTTTAGCTGCCTTTGTTCCTCTACATGAACCATCTAGCCAATTTGACCGGATACAGCTGCTTAACACTGAGTGCTGGGTGTTTTCTGCCTTTCAAGTGCCCAGATCCTCCTGCATTCCCTGATAGTGCCAGGGAACACTCCATTGTGTTCAGGGAGAAAGGCAAGCCAACAGTAACAAAATGCTGGAACTAGACAAAGAGCCACAATTCTGATGGATTAAAAGCAAACTCTGCATTGGTCTGCTTTCCTCAGATGCAAACATTGTGGATATCAAGAACATGTGTTGCAAAGACTCAGTAAATCTCAAACACATTGCTCTGCTCTTGCCCCTAGAAGAGCACAGTAAACTAACTTATCCAGTCAATCCAGCACTGAGTAGGAGAAGTCAGTGGAAACCCAAAGGATCCACACGATAAAACCTCAGGGGACAAGAATTTTAAAAGAATCCAAAAAAACCCCAAAACTTCTGTGAAGTTCTAAATATCAATGGTTCTTAGGGTAGATACTTGAAGTGCACTCAATTATAACACATCCGTGAGCTGGCAATGGAAAAATCCAATTCCAGCAGCAGAGATGACTTGCAGCTGCAGCTGACAGAGTGAGGGATGTGAACACAGAGAGCACTCACATGATGCAGGCAAGGCCAGCAATCAGTTGGGTGCTTCAAAGCAATAAAGCACAATCAGTGTGACAACAGGCCCCCATTGTTACTTGGGCTCTCTGTTGAAAGGACTTGCACAGGAGGAAGGGCCCTGCAGAGAACAGCCTTACCCCCAAAACCCAGCACATCTTCCCTGTGTTCCTTTTTATCCCTTCTATTTTTCCCTTTGGCTTTTTAGCTGAGATTTCCTCATTAGGGGTAAATTCTTCAGTAGGGTTAAAATGTTCCAGGTGGCCTCACCTTGCTTATGTTTTGTTCTGCCTTCACATCAGCAGCTCAGGTCACAGAAATGCCTCACTGCAGGCAGTGGCTGGGAGCCAGCAAAGCAGGTGCAACCTGTAACATGCAGTGGCATCATGCTGTTTGGGTGCACTGTGGCAGGGGTGGATGAGCATTCAGTGAAGCAGAAGACACAAGTGTACTTTTCTGAGGTTTTGGTATGCACAGCTTGAGCAATGTTCAGTTAAATTGAAAAGAAAATGTTATATTTTTATTTCCCCAATCAGCAGTTTTTCTACCGAAACTCTCTTTTCCTCTTGTCGCCCCCTTGTTCTCCCACTGTGGAAAACTTTGTAACAATATTCCTGGGGAGCACTAGCTCTTTTCAGCTAAGCTAGCTTTTCAGAATAGTCCAATTCTGTCTCTAATCCTTATATAATATTTAGTTTCTAAAACCTTTAAAATATGCCTTTCTGAAAGACTCATCATTTAGAATTTCCTTAGAACCACACTATCTTTTAAATAGTCTCCTGTCCCAAGCAACCATGACTGGTACCAACTTAAGACTTTTACATTAGTCCTGATTCCATTTTTACAATACAAAGAGGCGTCTCAAACACTCACAGAATAAAGATTAATGAACTGCTACTCCCTAAACTGAGCATCTCCCTGTATGACAAACATGGACACCAATACAAAGAAAGACTTGACCTGGAAAGAAAGAGTACTTAACAACCAAAGTTGTAAGGATTTGAAGTCATGAAGATAAAAACATGGTCCTTACTATACGGTCTGTGCAGTGACTTAAATTGTGGTCACAGCACCAAGCCTGACAGAGTTCACCAGGTGTTTGGATGACTCTCTCAGGCACGGAGTGTGACTCTTGGGGATGGTACTGTGCAGGACTAAGGGTAGGACTGGATGGTCCTTGCAGGTCCCTTCCAACTCAGCATATTCTGTGATTCTGTGACTCTGCGATTCTGGTTTTGTTCTCACTGAAATTAATGACAAAAATCCAGTCTTTATTAGTGCAGGGTCCAATGTGGGGGGAAATTACATATGATAAAGGCAGGTTTTTCTCATAAAGTCATAGAGTCATAGAATATAGTGAGTTGGAGGGCATCCACATGGATCCAAGTCCTGGTCATACACAGGACAACTGCAAGAATCACACCTTATCCAAATGCTTCTTGAGCTCTGTCAGGCTTTGTGCCATGACCACATCCCTGTGGAGCCTGTTCTGGTACCCAATGACCTTCTGGGTGCAGAGTCTTTTCCTAATATCCAACCTAACCCTGTCCTGATACAACCTCAGGCCATTCCCTGGGTGCTGTCCCTGGTCCCACAGGGCAGAGATCAGTGCCTGCCACATCTCTGCCCCTAGGAGGAACTTGTACCTTCAGTGAGGTCTCCCCTCAGCCTCCTGAACAGACCAAGTGCCCTCACCCACTTCTCATAAGACTTCCCCTCCAGACCCTTCACCATCTACTACTGTGATCTGACAAACTTTGTCACCTGCTTTAGACCTCACTCATCTTGCAGTGATGCTGAACTCACTGCAAGTGCAGAGTAAGAGAGAATTAGCTGTTATTCATTTCTACAGCAAGAACCTGGCAGTGTTTCAGTGTGTTGTCTGCAAATGGCAAAGAGGGACTCAGTTTCTGTTTGCATTTCAGGGACCCCACGGGGTTCTAAAAGTCTTCATGCATTTGTCATGAAAAACATGCCTTAACAAGCAAGTCAAGAAAAGTGAGGTGCAGTCAGCTGTGCTGTGAACTGCCCCACAAGCTCTAAAGAGAAAATTGAGGCAGATTGTTCAGATTGTTCTGCTTGATGCACTCTGGTAATCAGGAAGCTTATTTTCTGACCTTCAGGGATCTGGCTCCACACACACACACACACAAAAAAAAAAGGCAATATAAATTTTTGCAAGGAATTGGTTTCACTGAAACCTGTATGTCATGGTATAGAATTGCTAGAAGTCATGCAGGTCTAGGGGAAGGATGGATCAAAAATGGCAAATTTCATACCAATATAGGTATCTTTGTATAACTCCAAACTCATCCAACTGCACACAAAGATATGTCCCAAATTAAAGCAACTGATGGCTGATAGTCTCACTTCAGAATGGTAATCAAATAGTACAAAATGTAAAGCAAGATTAAATCTCATTATTAAAACATTAGATTAAAAGCAGCATTTGAGAGGATGCTCGAGGAGATCTCTGTGTGTGCCTTGAGTTATACCCTTGTCCTTGAGTATCTGCTGTGTGTCACTGGATATGCAGATATTTGCTTTGGCCTGGTAGAGCCATTCTTAGACTTTCCTTTACATTTATACCCTATTTGTTTAATCATGACTGAAAATTACTAATTTCAATTACAATTATTTCAATCATCCTGCTCTGTGTGCCATTACAAAGGCCTGACCTCAAAAATCTGTGTTTAATGCCTGAAAATACAAGGACTTTGTTGTATTTGTATTGAACAGATGCATTGCTTTGAGCATAAAATAAAGGAGAAAAACAAAAAAAGGTATTTTCACTCAGAAAATTGTTTTACTCTAACCTTTAATCCATATATTAATATTTCCTCCTTTTTGGTCTTGTAAACTATAGCTAATTAATTTTTCCCCTTGCAATTGTGTTTTGGTGTGTTGGGTTTTTTTTCAACTGTCAGAGAAAACCTGAATTTCTTTTGTTCAGCTACATGGGATTCTGGTAAGTAAAAGCATGAAATCCTCAAAGTGAATAACAGATGCCACTGGCATCTTGCATACATTATTTGCACAACTGGGCAGTTTGCATCAGCGTTCTTGTAATGTGCACCTGCTTTGTATGGATTGAAGAAAAATTGAAATTCCTCAGGAATGCTCAGTGCACTGTAGACCAGTTAGAGGTCATCATGTTATTTAGTGATTGATAGTGAATAAATCAGATGCTCCCTTCAAATTCCCCCTTTCTAGGAGCAATAATGCAGCGAATTCTTTATGGCAAAGGAATTTTTATGAACTGAAACTGAACCACATTATACTGTCAAGTAATGGGGCAGTGACACTTATAATGAATAGGACATCACTCACTTTTTTGTATTCTCTGCATCACACTGGGAGTACAAAATAGCTGAACCAAGTAGAAACACAAGGCACCTGAGGCAGTGAGGTGGGAGTCTTCATATCTAAACATCTGCATTAAGATGATTGCTTAGTTTCTCCATTAAAGGGGAGTCTCCACAACTTTGAAATAAAACCCCATCTAGAAACAAAGCAAGATACCACCAAAAATATTCACTGGACCAAGAGAGGCAGGTAAAATAGCTATTTACTGGCCCACAGAGAAGTTTCCTGAGAATTAAGAAGGTGAGGTCTTGGTTTTCAGAGCATATGGACAAGATCCTTTGAATCTGGACCTTGATTCACAACTCATGCTCTTCTGTTGCTTTTGATTGGCACAACTGCAAAATTACTCTGTGAATATATTTCACACCAGTTACAGGAAAGGAGAGGGGTCACACTGTACATCTTGATTTGTCACACACTTCATCTACTACAACCACTCATCCACAATCATTAGCTAAATGCAGAACATGTGGATTATAAAAAGTTTCTGTAAAATTCCTTACTTGTTTCTTAGAATGTGTCTCATAATTTTCCAGATGAAATAGGCAAGACAAGTGAGAAGAATTCTTTTACTTTTCTTAATAACTGAGAACTTCTTTTTTATTCCAGTGTTTTATTTATTTTGCTTTTGCTTTAGGGTAAGACAAAAAATTATTGATGAATAGATTTAATTCTTATAAGAAATACAACATTCTGTAGGATCAGGAGTTCTCTGCTGACCAAGATCTAGAACACTTTTTTGACTGGTTCTTAAATAAATTTTGGTATGTGTTGTAAGGAGGCTATAAAAGACTTAATTAATGTTCGTGTGCTCATTTCAGCCTCTTATCCTTGAAGAGAATGAGCATACAATTAGCTTCATTACCAATATAACAGCTGATTGTTGCTTCAAATATACATTTTGTTGCCATTTCTTTTCCCTGAATGTGCAGCTCTGAAGTGGCAGGAAGTTCATGGCATAAGTGGGTCTGATGAAAAATTTCCAACCCTGCTCCCTTCATATTCTAAGAAGGAAGAACTAGGAGATGGTCCTTTTCATGGTTTTGTGTTAAAGCAGCTCAGGGTCCAGATTAAGGGGTGATTCATTTTATTTTCAAGTTCAGCTATCTGAAATGTAGGTGTCTCATCTGAAGTAACTGTCTAGGTATCCTGTCAAGGGAATGGAACCAGATAAACAACTCCAGAGGGCAATACATCTTATCAAGGCTGAATAACATCTCAGAATGGGCCTATTTCTCACTCAAGGTGCCAAGGCATCCCCTTAGACTTTGTATTTAGGTGATCTTCAAAGAAAGTTACATTATATTACAAAACTGTAAATCTTTGGCTTTCAAGCATTTAGCAAGTAATACCCAAGGAATTGCTTTTGTAAAAAAAATGTGGCTGCTGTAAGATTTATCACTTAGTTTTTCAACTTTGCTGCTATGTCAATGCTGGGTTTTAAAACAAACAAGAGAAAGATATTTTATAGATCAAATATTACCTTTGCTATAGGCTTTAATTTGAGGCAGTGTGAAAAACAGATGAGAAGTAAATGTTTTGGTCTTCTTTTATTACCTGCATTTAAAATAAAATGTTAACATTATTTCACCTTCAAATAGGTTTAAATATCATTGGGGTATAGAAAGCCTTGCATGGGACCTTTAAATGCAAGTATATTTAAAGCCTTTTACTTGCTTTTTTCCCATTGTTCTTTTTGTCTTCCCACTACCAGTGTTTTAAGAATCCACCTATTAATAACATTTATTCTTCCTTTTCATCCTATGGGAGGCAGCAGGAAAGAATCATATTTTCTCAGACTCTTAGAGAAAACAGAGGCATCAAGGGGTTAAAAATATATTACAGAGAAACAATGAATACAATGGAAATTCATTGTTGTGTTTTGTTAAAAAAATATTTTAGTGATTTGTGTTATTATTACTTCTGCATCTGTTTGGCTTGTAACTGTTTATGAGCTCATGTTTTCGATGTCATTTCTGCTCAGTCCTGAATCAATCAAAATCCTGAGCATAAAAAAACCTCAATCAATGAACATAAATATTATAAAAGCAAGTTAATCAAAACAAGAAAGCCATAATAAAGTCATCTTCATAGAAGAAATATTTTTCCAAACTGGTTACTAATAGTTTTCCTTAGTGGGTATTCCTTGTTTTTTCATTTGAGGGCATTGGTTATGTGCATCAGCAGTTGAGGCCTGATTTACGGGTCTTAATATCCTTTAATCTGTTCAGTCTAGGCATAGTTCTTGACTCAGGGACAAAGGTATTCATAGAGCTTCCTCCATAAGGAATACCTGTGCAAAACTTGAGGGAAGCATTGCTATCCAGGTGGTATTCATGGCTTTCCCAAGAAATTTGTTGGGATACGATTACAACAGAGAAACTAAAGAGCAGCTGGCCTTGACACAGAGAATATGTTGGAACCTGATTTGTCAATAGGATGTAAGACCTTAAAACTATGAAGAACTGCTGCAGGTAGAGGACATCAGGTCCCTCTGGCAGATATGCTAAAGTCCTCGAAAAAGGGGAAAAAAAAAAGAACATTTTTTGCTTAAACAGAAGCTTATAAACTCAAGGAGCTGGAAAGCAAGGAAGAAAGGACTGGAAAATAATTTTCAGCCTGAGTAAGAACAGCAACAATTCCCAAGAACCACCAGAACCCAAACTCTCCAATGGATCCATAAGATCTGACTAAAAGTCTCTTGACTGTAGCTTAGCTTACCTGTGAAAGGTGTGGAGTTAATTCACACCTAAGCTGCCACAATCTACCACAGTATTTGTACTTTAGGTTGGTGTGGGAATCTGTAATAATTGCCATACAGATTCCCCTGCCCTGTTCCTTTGAGCACTGGGAGTGGAATAAATGGTTTCCCTCCACCACCTGAGCCCAACTTTTGGCTTCCACTGGCCCTTAGATGACTGTATGAGACATAAATGTGCACACCAATGCCACCTGAGAGGAAGTTTTGGTATGTTTTCTTGGTCACCTCTCTCTGTGCTGTGACAATTCACAGTTTGACTGGGTCACCTCTACAGCACCTGCAAGTGTTTAACTCCCAAACTCCAGCTCCTTGAGCAGCCTGACCTTTGCTGTAGTTTAACTCTCCTGAGGCAGATTTACTAGAGCATTACCAAGAGTTGACAGAAACTATGGTAAGCAAGAAGAGAGTGTGGTCATTTTCCCAGTAAGAGGAGAAAGAGCATTTTTAGAATCTGACTGCAAAGGGTTTTGTGCTGTTGTGGCACTCCTTGCCAAAATCTGTTAGAGGCAAAGAAGGTCTCCATCAAATTAGTTGATTTGAGCTGGGGAGGACTGGTGATGAAAAACATATCAGTATTCAATCAGGACCCTAAAGGTATCAAAGATACTTGGTAAAGTATTGATAATCAGAGTACAAGCTACTTATGAAGAAAATTAACTTACCCCAGCCAAATCCTGTTTGACAAACCATTCCTCCTAATGGTATGTGGATTAAGATTCTGTGTTTCTTTTGAGATTTTGTTTGTGGTTTGGAGGATGCTGATTTAACAAACCTCGTCTGTCAGTATTTATGCAACCTTGAAAATGTCAGTCTTGCAGACCATCTGAGAGGAAACAGAGCTGTACATTGAAATAGCTTTGGCAGATTGATGGAGGCACTCACAGAGAGATCTTTATGTCATGAGTAGCCTGAGGGAGCACAAGTTGGTGTAACTTCTGTTTTATTAGAGCCTGAAGGAAGTGCAAATTGCAGCAGCTTAGATTCCTCTGATGTTACCCACCCTGTCTAGGTCTAGTTCCAGCCCGTTAGTTCTGTGCTGCTTGTTTCATGCAGAGTTGTGAGTGCTAATTGTCTGACACCATATCCAAAGACAAAACTAAGCCAACATCTGTGGTGCTCTGATGTGCTCTGCCAGGCTGGGTTTCTGTATTCGTGGGCGGATAACTTCTGACCTCGGCAGCTGTAATGAAGCAACACATCTGACTCACCAGTGTTTGGAATGGAGGTGTACCAAATCTTAGGTCACTCTCATTTATAAAAAATTAAAGTCCTGAGACAATTTCACTGGCAGTTTTGTCTTTCTGATAGTGCTTTCACCACCAGAAGGGTGGAAGCACTGTCTCCCATTCCCTTGATCTTCCTCAGTTCTGCTTCTCTGACTTGCTGCTGACCTCCCAACCCCTTTTCCTGCCTTGCTTCAACTTCAGAGTTGGATCTTTCCATGAGGTCACTAGCAGGAAAGAAAACAATCCAGCTTTTTTGTCTGGATTTAATTTCTAATTAGTTTCATTAAATTAGTGTCATAAAGCAGTTTCTAATTGTGTTCAGTGTGTACCAACACCTGCTGGGAGCATGAGTGGGTGGGGAGAGGGATGAATGAGAAGAAACTTCCAACTGTAGCTGAAGTACTAGACGGAGTTACTACAGTGGCTGACCATATTGCATGGAATGGCATCCTTAGTGCCATCCCCTTCTTGAGGTAGATACTCCTCAAGTTATAAGTGGCAGTTTATAGCACGTTTTTTGGGGGGAATGACCCATACTCTCCAGCTTCTGGCTGGGTAGGGCAGCAAGGGCTGGTCTCTGCAGGCAACAAAATGCAAACATGAGGCAGAACTGATGGACACAGAGAAGTGAAATACCTGAACTCAATACTACCTGGTCAGGTTAAATTTATCAGTTTAGTTACAACAGCACAGGTTTTAGTTTACTTAAAAACACATTTCTGAAGTCCAGATTGACACAGTAGGGGCTGATCATCAAATAACACCCACACTATTACTGAGGTGTGAGCTATTTTTTAGAACATGGGTTGGTTCTCTCCACTTTTCACTGCACAGATTTCCCTGAACATATTAGAAGTATATCCTTTGAAATGTTAGGCCCAAATTCTAGACTTTGAATTTAAACTGAATTTCCCATTAAATAACTTATTCAAGGTTCTAAATTTTGCTTTTAAATCATTACTTAAGTCGCAGATGCTTTAAAGCTCATAACCCAACCAGGAAGCTTGAGCTCAGATTTTGGGATAGGAGCCCTGCTGCTCTTGAAACACTGATATTTTTAAAGGATTATTTTAAAGGTAAGATAAGCTGCAAAAACAATGCTTATATTCAGTACCTCAAGTTGGAAATCATTTCATACTTTGGCTTTCAAACATCTACCGACAGAGAATTGCTCTCTGTTGTATATTATGTTTCAGCTGTCAACATCAGACTCGGTGTCAGTGCCAGGCAAACTGTGACACTAACTGGTCTTTTAAGTATGAACTGGAATCCAACCTAAAAAATTCTAAGCTGAGGCTTCAAACTGACATTATAGCTGTATTCATGCATTTATTATTTAGAAAAAAGCAGCCTGTAAATGTTTTATTTCAGTAAACTGCACTGATAGCTTTCAACACTTCTGGAAGAAATCCATACAGGGCTTAGTTCCCAGTGAGGAACAAAAGGCTTGCTTGATGAACATTTCCAAAGTTTTTGGTCCACCTCTTTTATAATTTTATGATTTAAGTTAATGATGTCTGGGGAGCCAAGAGCTGCTCCTGCAGGTTGATGGACACAGGCACTTTCTTCCTACATTCTCATGTCTTGAGGAATCTGACAGCAGAATGACAGCAAGAAAAGACAAAGGACAACTAGGAAACAAGGGAAGGAATACTTTCATTAGGGAAACCAGAGTGAGCCTTTCCCTCTTCTCTCCACATTTGGGGCTGCTTTTATCCCCATCTTTATCTGTTCACACAGGCAACAGTCAAGCCACATAAAGCACATGGGAGGTTCTCAGTTACTCACATTCTGTTGCAAAAGGACAAGTTGTTAAATTTATAGATAAGTATTTCAAAATAGGAAGATGAAATAACATTCTGCCTTTTTGAACACTGAAAAAAATGACTCCTCAGCCTGGTTCTTAGAGTTGCTCTGGATAAGATATCACATGTCATTGGCTTCTTTGACTGCCCTTGCACACTGACCCACCTGGTTTGGAAAACTTCAGTTCAAAGTTTGCCATCATGTAAAATGGTTTACATTATTGTTGTGCAGATGCATTATTTATAACTACATAAAGCACTTCTGCCACTTTTTTCATAATTCACTCAGTTTTATGAGGTATTTTTGTTGTTCTTAATCCTCACTTTGACTTCTGATGATCAGAACAAGATTGCAAGCATCTGAAAATGTAAATATTTAATTTTCTGTGAGCTTGTTTTTGAGCAGAGGTTTTGTTTCAGCTTAGCACTGTTTCCTGTGGGACACCTTGTGTGCTTTTTGGCTTTTCTCCACTCCTAGTTCAAATATTTTTCTCTGACCTTGAATGGGTACTTTTAGAGTGAGCATAGCCCTTCTTTCTAATACAAGTACTTCAAATCCCAAAACGTTCACCAGTTCACGGTAAATGTAAGTCTCTCTTTACTACACCGCCACCTCATCACTGCATTGAGAGTCTGGATCTTTGAGGATTTGTGATGGACAGCATTCTGGAGAACAATAATGTGGACATTGTAACTTATCCTGTGAGGTCTGATTCCACCTTTTCCATCAGGTAGTTTCCTCTGCAGCCACTCATACACCACAAGTGGAGGTGTCTTTGCACATGTTCTGGTTTAGAGTTAAACCGGCAGGAGAAATCAATCCAACTCAGAACGGGATTGCAAGTCAGAATAACAATTTAATAAAAGATCACAAAAGACACTGATACAGAAGGAAAATCTGTTTGTGCCACAAAAATAAAAAACAGATGTACAGCCCAGCACAGTGGGGCACAAGTAGAATGAAGCTCACTAACCCCTGTGCAGAGCACCCCGTGGACCCCTTGAGTTCAAAGTAAAAAGAAAACAAGAAACTTGCTGGTGAAAATGCTGGTTGCAGTCCTGTGGCAGTCTCAGTCTGGTCGAGGCTCTGGTCCTCCTCTGGATCTGAAGAGAACTCCCAGTCCCAAAACCACAAGCTTATATCCACTTGGGCTCATACGGGAACACCCACTCCCTCCCCAAGGGTGGAGACTTTCACATTGGGTGATTTACTGTGTGAGGTGAACGATGGCATATTTTTGGCATCCCTGATGGCCCATGAGCAGACATGACCCCTCAGGTGGGTGTGAAGGCAGGAAAACTTCCTTATCCCACAGAAGTTCCTAAACACCCATCTTGTAGCCTGAGGGGTCATGTGTGCTCTGGGCAACTGCTGCTAATGTGCCATTGTGAGCAGTTCATGAGAAAAATGACTAGAGGCTTTAGAATCCACACCCACACAGTGACAAAGTGATCCTGGCTGCTAAAACCAGGAGAGCACATAGTGACTGAAAAAACTGAATAACTTACAAGATAAGTTCATCTTTCTCTGTCAGATTGCATAGATTTCAGAGGAGCGTTTTGCCTGTCTCTATTTTGGGAAGTGTACAGCTTGTTTTAGGAGTTACCCCAAAATAGCATTTGCTCATATGCATATGTTTACCTGTCTGGCTGGTGTTTTCCATCTCCTCCTGGGCTGTGTGCCTTGTGCAGTAGCTATGGTGCTTAAAATAATGCAGGTAAATCTGATGTCTAGGGGATTAGCAAATTCTTAACATAATTGCCTTTACAGATATAAGGTTAGAAAATGTCAATGCTAAGCAACAAGAATTACAGTTAGCTCTATCAATTGAGGGCTTGTTGCATGAACTACTGTAGCATCCAGTATGTTATTAGTTTTTGTGTTATTTTCCTGACTGGTTCTAATGAATAATAATAAAGCCTTGAAGATTTCTGAACTGAGAAAAAAACCCCTACACACGAAGAAATAGACTTTCTTTTCAGCATATCAATTTAAAATCTATCACTTATGCATAGATTTGGTATTACTTGTGAGTTTGGTGTGATAGGTACAGAGATGATCACTCAGTGTACAACTTGAATGCAAAGTCAAGATTGTGATAGTGTGACCTGATGACTCATTTGCATGATGTACTCTTAGCCCCTTTTAGAGAGAAATAGGCACGCACAGGATGCAATTAACCTTCCTGTCCCATCCAGACATGGGTTTACATCAAATAAAACATTGATGGAAAGAATGTGCTAAAAAGTAACCATCAGAATCAGACTTTACTTTATATGTGCTGATTATACATAGTATGTGCTCGATTTTTGTACATTCATGTACATAGCTTTCATTTAAACAGTTGGATATTTGGTAAGTTCATTTCCACTATAATCAAACTAGATCCTTAGAATTCTTTGATACCATCTCCTTTGGCTCCAAAGGGAGAGGAGACAAGTGTTTCACATGTAGATATTTACAGG
>VXAU01002297.1:0-12245 GCA_013399695.1 Formicarius rufipectus | reverse complement strand
ATACAGTTTCTTGGCTTTGGTATTTCTCTGCGTTGTATCTGTGGTTCTGTTGACAATTAAAGTTGGCTACAATTTCCTTTTTGATGATCTCTGAAGTTGTCTTTACTGTGATAGAGGTCTTCCTTCAGGTGCTAATTGCCGGACTGTGAAAACTTTACTCTTGTTGCTTTTAGATAAGAAATGTTCTTCTCTAACATGTAAATCACTTGCTCTAAATTGCCTTCAGATAGTAAATGTCTTCTTCATATGTAAATCACTTGAAAGTGGAGTTCCTTTAATTGACTTTAGGTGGGGCATATCCTTCCTCATATGCAAAGTTTCATTTGGCTGGGTACTCAGGGCCATAGATAAGAAGAGGTTTATTTACATTCCTGTGGTTTGTTAGATAAGAGGTGAAAATCACTCTTAGGAACAAAGCCACCGCTGCCTTTACACTGGTGAAAACCGTTTCTACAAAATAAAGTTACTTCAGTGATTACAATGTTGAACATTAATTTTATGAACAAAGTTTACCTTTTCTATTACACTGGGGACGCGCTGGCACCTGCAGCAGGCACGGACAGGGAGCGTGCCAATGGCTGGGAAGACAAGCAGATGTACAGGGTGATGTCGGTGTGCAGGGGGATGCAGCCCAGCACGGGTTCTCTTACATTTTTGCCGACAGANTAATTAACATTAACACCTATGAACTGCGGACTTTAGGTGGCCTGAGAATGAACAGTTCTAAGCTGACCAATCATTTGATATAATGATGTAACTGAAAAGCATAGATTATAAATACAGTGTGTGATATGTTAATAAAGCTTTTTCCTTTCGGCTGGACTCACGGCATGGAGTGGGTGTGTGAGTGTGTGAGCCTTAAGGGGCCCGTGCTGCCCTGAGTTGGCTCTGGGTGAGCTCTCGTGTGAGCTCTTATATTTCTTATATTTCTCTCTCTATAGAGATATATATTTTTTATTTTATTTTACTTTAGGTAGCAGCCCCAACAGGGAGAGATGCCTGGGCTCCCTGTGTGCTCCTTGGACAGTCTCATCTCACAAAGGCCTGGGGGCAGAGGTGGCTCCTGGCACAGAAGCCATGGGGACGTGTAGGAAGCAAGGCCCTTCAGCTCAGAGACTGGCAGAGCACCCAGACCTGTGCCCAGGCTGACCTTGCAGGCACCTCTGAGCTACAGCTGCGCCTGGGCTCAGTCTCAGGGAGATGGCCAGGCTGGAGGGTACCCGGCCCTTACCTCCAGTGGGGGAAATTCAGCCAGCAAATGGCTCAGTGTCCTAATCCTGCCTATGGCCCTCTCCTTCACAGCTACTGTCTCAGAGTATGTGAACTCCAGCAGGCACTGGGAAGAGAGAAGCTGCAGCTGAGCCCCAGCAGCAGCAGCATCATGGCTCTGCTCCTGAGACACACTTGCACTATCCCTGAAGGCTTGCTCTGACCTCAAGCAGAGCCGGCAGGGAGGCTCCTGCCCCTGGGGGTCCCTCCCAGGCCTGGCACAAAGGCCCCAGGCAAGCCTTGTGGCCAGGGAGGAAGGCAGGAGCCACCCTGTGCAGCCACTGTGCTCCACAAGAAGCTGTTGCCAGCCCCTGCTTCCCCAGGGGAGGTGGGCACCCTCCCCACAGCACTCTGGGCCTGCACAGCTCTCGAGGGGTGTCTTAACAGTGGCCAGAAGAGGGTTAATGTTTGCAGTAGCAAAGAGGGGCATGGCCATAGCACCTCATGCCATGGGGGAATGAGCGGTCGGGGTAGTGCCACATCCATGGCGAGCACTTACCTGTACCTCTCTTGTACCCTCTGCTATTCATATTCTTGCTGTTACTGCTTTTCTCTTACTTCATTGCTGGTTTTAGGAAATTGTTATCTTGTCCTCTCCATCCCATCACAGGGGAATGGAAACGGGAGGGGAAGCAAGGGAGTGGCACGTGGTTTGGAGTGTTTCAGTGGGAACACTAAGTTGCAGAACACCATTCCTGAAGTGTGATGGGGGGCACCACCCACCCAGGAGGGGACAACCCTTCTCCTCCAGAGGGAGGGCCAGTCCTATGACCCACACTCCATGCACAGGCCAGACCTGCAAGATGTCCTGCAGCAGGTCGCCGACTATGGAGGCAGGAGATCTGAGCACTACGGCCTCCAGCATGGTGTCCATGGCAGCCAGGGTCTGCAGGGAGGACAGAGAGAATTGGCACTGATTCTTCCATCCCTGCCAGCACCAGGACACTGATCAGAACTCCCAGTGCTAGGGCAGGAGGGCCGTGCTGCCTGCTAGAGAGCCAGGACCAGGCAGTATGCTGGGGGCAGAGCAGCCTGCACTGCTGGGTGTGGCTGCACCCCAGAAAAGGGATGAAGGGACAAGGGCGGGAAAGTGAGGCTGAGATCATGGCCAGCCTTGGATCTTTGGTCCTAAGGCATCTTGGGGTGGCCAGGAGCAGCTCAGAAACACTGAAACCTCCTCTGTTCACCCAGCAATTACCTGAGTATAGAGGGAAGCTTCCAGGCTTAGCATTTCCTTATCTGGAGGAAGAGAGAACACACTCTGGAAGCAGCTTCTGAAGAGGTTTCTGTTTCCCTCCAGCAGTGTCCCCATGCAGCTGCAAAGAGAGGGAGGGCCCAGCTGGGCACCGGGAGCAGCACCTCAAGGTGGCCTGCAGCACTGGGGCAGGGGTTTTTGGGGGGATGGCCAGGTGGGCATGGAGTGCTGGGCCAGGGGTCCCAGGATGGATTGGTGGGTACCTCAGTCCAGCCACGGCGAGCATGGCGAGGCGCCGCACCTCTGTGCCAATGTGGTTGCGTGGCTCCTCATCCAGCAACACCTGCAGAGCACAGCTGAGCTGACACCTGGCAGCTGCCAGCACCCTCGCCTGCCCCAGTATTGTCCTCAGAGGGTGCTGGGGGTCCTGGCCCCTTGTCCAGGCTGCCCCCTCACCTGGATCCTCTCTACCACCTCGTATGTGCGGCAGAACAAACTCAGGCCCTGGCCTGAGCCACAGTCCCTGGCCATCCTGTAGAGGTCGCAGATGCTGTACAGAAAGTTGAGTTTGTGCAGCTGGTGCTGGTGCTGGCAGGTGGGAGACAGAGAGACAAGCAGGCAGCGTGAAGAGGGGCCAGCGAGCCGGTGCCCAGAGCCCTGGGGTGCAGTGTCCTGTGGGAGCAGCAGCTCTGCCCGGCCAGCACCTGGCTGGGCAGAGCCGCCATACAACTGGCCGTGCTTACCTTGTCTGGGCTGCTGGCAAAGGCACGGATGAAATCCATGGCCTGCTGTTGTTGTGTGTGCAGAGCTGACCCGCTGGCCTCTGACAGAGGGGAGAGAAGGGAGGGCTGCAGAGGGTGCAGTGACAGGGCAGAGCAGAGGAAGATGTGCCCTCTGCCCAGCCCTGTGCCTCCTGCCCCGGCACAGCCTTTCCGTGCAGCTCCTGGCTGGAGGGTGCCCAGCAGAGGAGTTGCCGTGCTGGAGCGTGGCATGGGCAGGAATGCCCAAGTTGCACGGGCTGAGGAACGCGCTGGCACATGCACCCCCAGCACCTTCACTGCCAGCGTGCTGGGCAAACACTGTCCTGGAGCCAGCACAGCATGTGCTGCAGGGCCCCAGCCCTGCCCAGCCCGGCAGGGCCCCTCACTCACCCGTCTGCATCTTCAGTGCCTTTGCCAAAAGCCCTTGGTGGAGTTCTGCTGCAAAGCTCCTTTCCTGGGCAGCCCCATCCTCCTCCCTCCAGCTCACCTCCTGGGGCTCTTCTGGAAAGCTGCTTTCCTGGGCAGCACCTTCCTCCGCCCAGGCCACCCTGGGCTGGCTGGGGGGTGTGTTCTCCATCCTGCAAGTCAAACAAAAAGTGGGAAAGGGGGAAGAAGGAGGATGTGGGGAAAGAACTAATCACAACAGGACGAAAGGGAAATGTTGTGCTGTGCTCAGGAGATCCAAAGGGAAACAGGGAAAGTCTCGGGGTGTTCTCAGAAGAGAAATCTCGGGCTGTGCTCGGAAGATCCTCACCAGCTCCACGCTCCCGCCCTGTCCTGTTGCACTGTGGCTGTGGTGGCCACACGTGCTGCTCTGGGGTGTCACAAAGGGCCCCTGTGACACAGCACCTGAGGCCTCACACTCTGCAGTGCCTGGGGACATGAAACGAGTTCCTGGCAATGGGACACAACAGTGATGGAAATTATGCTCATGTATTCTTACACAAGGTTTTTCAAGCTTTCTTTAATAAAAAAGAAATCAAAACAAACCCTCACAACCCAAAACCCTGTAAAACTTTTTTATTAGACATGTTGTTCTAAAAAGTAAAGGATTGTATGAAGGGTAACACTGAGTGGTAGTGGTGTTTTTTGAAATAAAGGAAAAGACTACGTTATCCCCAGGAAAACAGCTGTCAGCAAAAGCTGTGCAATGCACTTTGGATTGTATCTTCATACCTTAAATACTGCAGGATTTTACTGGCAACAAATCCCAAACAACAGGCATTACTGGAGCTGGGAAGTCTCCCTGAAGGGGAGCTATTCTTGCTTTCCTAACTCTGCAGGTTTTGATGTTGTCTTGGCTTAGTGTGTCATCAAAGGATCATTGGATCATTTGGCTTGGAGAGGTCATCTAGGCCAAGTGCCTCATCAAATGCAAGGCAGCCGTATGACCTCAGAATGAGAGAACTTCTCCAGAGTCCACACAGACACTGTAGATGTGCCCTGGGGTGGAGAAGTTTGTCTTTCTGCCATTCCACAGGTCCTGAGTGTCTTTGGCTGCACCAGCAGGTTGTCCCTGTGCTGTGGAGAACAGCGTACACCTGGATTCTGGTCTGTCTTGCTGTGAAGTCATTCCAAAGGAGGAGAGCTGTTTCCACACATTTCAGTCCCATGACATGAAATCCATTCACTTAGCTTGACTGAAGGCAAAAATGAACAGAGAGTACTTCTATTTTTATGATTTTCAGGCACTTGATGGGATTTCCAGTAGGTTTCCCAGTGTTAAACTTGCCCCCTGCTCTAAGCAGTGTGCCATTGAATGCAGTTGCTGAAAGGCCAGCAGATGACGGTGACAGTGTCCCATCCCTACTGGTGGTGGCTGTGGCAGAGATGAAGCCAGCCCGTGACTGAGCCGCCTTTTGTCCAGACCAGACAAGCGCGGCTTCCTCAGCCTCCCCTCGCCAGATTTGTGCTGCAGCCCCTTCCCCAGCCCCGCTGCTCTGCTCTGGACATGCTCCAGCACCTCAATGGCTTTCCTGGAGGGAGTGGCCCGAGCACAGCTGACTGCCAGACTATGCACTGGGAACGACATGCTGTGTCCATATCAGCTGGAAATTAATGTGTCTGCACTGGGTTTAGTGCAACCTGCAGTTCAGATTGCAATTCAGATCTAAAATAGGATAATACTAAAAGTAGAATAATTTATTTTCCTCCTCTGCCTGGTATTTCTCTTTTCTCAAAGGTGTTGCAATATATTTAAAGCCCTGTGTTTTGGCTTAAAATGAGAAATGTTTGCCCAGGAGGGTGGGAACCTTTATGGAATACAAAGAGGGCCTCTCCCTCCAAATTATTATAGCCTCAACATTAAGAGGCTTTCAGGTGAAAATATTGAAAAATGAATACCAGTTCTTTACTAAAAATCTAGAGAACAAAGGAGAACAAACAACAGCACAATCCAGGAGCTTTCAAGCAGCTAAATCCTCCTTGCCCTTTCTGGCAGTGATCACTTAGCCAGCAGGGGGCAGCCTCCAGAGACAAAGGCTGCAGTGCCTCCCTTGCAGCGCCAGCCAGCCTGGGAACAGCAACACAGCCTTTCAGACACAAAACAATTGTAGAAACTCACTGCCAGCCGAGATCCCTTCAGGCCTTACCCCACTCCATACTAAATGCACAATATACTCCCTTGATGTGTAACATTTCCATGAGTTCTTACAATGAAAGCACCACAGAAGCACAAATCTTCTTCATGCCATGCAGACAAATCCAGAACCCCCCCGAGCTCCTTCTCCCACAAACTGGGAATTAGTTATGACACTTAGTCCTGCGTTTGGGAAGTGCTCACTGTGCTAGTGCAGGAGTCTGTGTGGATGAGCAGACACACTGGAGCCACACTGAAGCTGTTCAAAAAGTTTAAAACCTGTATGCTGTAGGCTGATGTGCCACTGCTGGAACTTCCTGGAGATCATCAGATGACAGCAGAGGAAATCTGCTGTGAAGTTGCTGGAGTGGTGAGATGTGACTGTAAATAAGACATCTTTGTGAATCCTTCTCCCTGAGGTTTTAAATAAATTAATTTGCCTACTTTTCACTGTTGTATTTTCCTTCACCTGTTCCTTCCAGGAAGATGATTAGGCCACTTTCTTGCTTTATGGATTTGTAAATATGTAATTAGACTGACGTAGTTTTTACCATTTGGCACACCCAAGGTCAGCGTGTATCAAGTACTACTTAAATGAGCTAAGCTTAGCCTGGCTATTCTCTCATTATTTTCTTTTCTTGATGCATGTTTCTTCCCTTTCCCACAAGGATGCTTATTTGGAATATATAGAAACTCTCAAAAGATTAGAACAGTGGTTTTTGGGGAGACAGGTCGTGCCAGTCCACCTGGTAAGTAGTACACAGACCTTTAGGGTATCGTCCTGGTTTTAGTAGCCAGGATCAGTTTGTCACTGTGTGGGTATGTTTTCTAAACCCTCTATGTCATTTTTCTCACGAACTGCTCACAATGGCCCATTTTCAACAGTTGCCTAAGGCACAGCCAACCCCTCAGGCTATAAGCTGGGTGTTCAGGAACTTCTGTGAGATAAGGAAGTTTTCCTGCCTCCACACCCACATGAGGGGTCATGTCTGCTAATGGCCCATCAGGGATGCCAAAAATATGTCATTGTTCACCTCACAGAGTAAATCACCCATTGTGAAGCTCTCCGCCAAGGGCGTGGGACTGGGCATTTCCATCTGAGCCCAAGTGGGTGCAAGCTTGGGATTTTGGGACTGGAGGTTCTCTTCAGATCCAGAGGAGGACCAGAGCCTCGACCAGACTGAGACTGCCACCGGACTGCAACCATCGTTTTCACCAGCAGGTTTCTTGTTTTCTTTTTACTTTGAACTCAGGGGGGCCACATGGTGCTCAGCACAGGGGTTGGTGAGCTCCACTCTGCTTGTGCCCCACTGGGCTGGGCTGTACATCTGTTTTTGTGGCACAAATGAATTTTCCTTCTGTATCAGTGTATTTTGTGATCTTTTACTAAATTGTTACTCTGACTTGCAATCCCATACTGAGTTGGATTCATTTCTCCTGCCAGTTTAACTCTGAACCAGCACAGGTATGAAGTAGAGCAACCTATAAGAAGGCATGAAATATTAGGGGGTTGCAAGACTGTATTATTCATTTGCTTAAAAAATGGAGTTTGTCTGAAAATATGAAAGGACTAAGGTGGAAAAGTGGTCCCACTGGAATCAGGAGTCAGTTCCCTGTTCATTTCATGGAAAGAAAGGAAAGCCTGCTGGTGAGGATGATGGTTGCAAGCTTGTTGAGACTGGCAGTCTCAGTTGTGTTGAGGTTCTGGTCCTCCTCTATGATCCAATGAGCGGGCTCAGAAGTCCCAAACCCCTAAGATTATATATTGTCAGGTTCAGGTGGGAATGCCAAGCACCTCCGCCAGGGCAGGGATTTTCACAGTGGGGGATTTATCTCTGTGAGTCATGGCATATTTTTGTAATCTTTGGTGGTCTAGGTCACTGCAGCTGCCTATTATTCCAGTCCCTAATAGAGCATTAGCAGACATGACCCTTCAGGTGGGTGTGAAGGTGCTGATACCTCCCTGGAGGGGAGTTACCACAGCTGACTCATTGGTGTGAAGGCAGGAACATTCCCATCTCAGAGGGTCCTTTAACACCCAGCTTGTAGCCTGAGGGGTCAGGTTGTGCCCCGGGTAGCTGCTGCAAATGATCCATCATTAACAGCTCATCTGAAATGACACAGAGGTTGTAGAATGCACAGTTTTGGTTCTACTCATATTATTTTAAACTAGTCCCAGCCCCTGTAAACAGGACACCTGGGATCCTTTCAGTTTGTCTGCAATGGCAACAGGGCAGCTCCTGCCCTGTGTGGGGAACAGTTGCTGGTTTGTTGCTGGTGTGCAGAGTGAATCCCTCTGGAGTGGCAGGCAGTAACTTCCCCACACATCACAGCTCCAGGAATGAGGGAGCAGTTAGTGGGAGCCCTAGCATGTTTTGTCCCCCTGAGTTCTCCAAATGTTTTCATTTCAGGGACACCCTTCCCACACACACACCATGCCCCACTCCTGTAGTGGGGGAGATGTCCCTTGCACTTGCGCTTCCAAAACTATTTGATATGAAAAAATTCAACAAAAAGTCTTCTTCATTTAGCTATTCTATAACATCAGGTGGTGGAGAACACCTGGCTCTATGTTCTGTCTGGAAAATATGGAAAAAGGGTTAGGGTACATGAAAAAGGGTTTGGAAAACAATCTAGGGAACATAGGGAAGATGCTGGAGGACTTCTGAGGAAGTTGGGGGAGCTCAGCCTGGAAAAAAGGAGGCTCAGAGGGAGACCTTCTTGCTCTTTAAAACTCCCTGACAGGAGGATGGTCCAGGTGGGGTCAGGCTCTGCTTCCAGGGAACAAGGGACAAGAGAAAGTGGCCCTAAATCATGCCAGGGGAGGTTCAGGTTGGATATTGGGAAAATTCCTTCCCCTGAAAGGGTTGTCCAGTCCCAACACAGGCTGCCCAGGGCAGTGGTGGGGCCACTACCCCTGGAAGTGATCAAAACACCTGTGGATGTGTTACCTGGGGACCTGGTTTAAGGCAGATGACAGTGCTGGATTGGTGGTTGGACTCAGTGACTCTGAAGGTCTCTTCCCACCTGGATGACTCCACGACTTTGTGATAACATTGTGGTTTTGGGAAGTGCCCTGGTTGGTTCAGTGAGGCTTTGGGAGAGCGGGAGGAAGGTGAAACCAGTGGTGATTCGGTCATGACATGGAGAGTCACACAGACTCTGAGAACAGGAGGTTCAGGTGCACATCTAATTTTTTTGTATATATATTTTATTTTTTTTAACCAGAAGGTGAGCAGAGGCACATAAATGGTTTAATTTGAAGAGAAGGTCTGAGAGGACCACAAGGTTCCATCTGAATTCCTTCTGGGAAAGTCACAACCTCCCTTCAGTGACCAAATTCTTTTGGGAGGAGGGCAATGGCTGCCCATCAGGATCCCAAATATTTGTGTTCTGTGTCCTGACCATCACTATAGGACAAATTTTATGACTTTGAGGCAATACCATCAGGAGAGGATGAACTACAATGGGAATTGCACAACCTTGTGAGTAGGGAAGCCGTGCTAATGTGAGATGTCTCCATTTGGCCTCAGGTGTTCTCCAAATATTTCCCCCATTTCCAAAAGAAGACACTGGGAAACATTTCTTGGGGCAAAAAGTGGACCATGGAAAGAGAGAAAATTCAAATTTCATCCCAATTAGGTAGAACATCACCTGAAGATCCTTCTACAGATGGAGGAGGGAGTCTGAGGTGGTTCAGAGGGCAGATGGAATGTCTTCTCCAATCTCTCTTCAATAAGTGAGGACATTCCCAGGAGAAAAGTGTCTCTGATTGGGGAAAATCAGTTTGGGGCTTGTGTTTGAATGTGATGAGTCTTGTTTGCTTTTGTAATCAATTTGCTTCAGAAATCCCTTTTTTGGAGTTAAATGAAGGTCATACTCATATCAGTTGGGAATATCCCCTCTGGAATATCTGTGTGGTTTAGATTCTACCTGGAAGAAAAGGTAAGAAATCCAGATCTGTCAAAGCAGCTTCTTTCAGCCTGGCACCTAATGAAAGTTATTAATGGGCATATTTGATTTAAAAAATTGCAAACCGGAAAAATGTGACATGAATGGATGGAAATCATCACTCAAAACATCAGGCTCCCACTCCATACCTCCAATGCCACCCCATGGTGTACAGGGCAAGGTTAAACTAGGGAAGTATGAAGACAACCAGTACAAAAATGCATCCCAGAAGCTTAATATTGACTCATTTGCAGTAGGATGAGACATGGATGAAGGCTACCTGAGCACACAACGCCGGCATCCTCTCCATGATTACAGTTATGGACTCCCCATGGCCTTGCCACACACTCGGAGAGCGCTGACTCCCCATGGAAGCATTTCACGTCATCCAGCAAGATATGGTCAAGACCTTGTCCAAAATATGCTGAACCCAGTGCAGACATGGCCACCCCACATCCCAGAAAGGATAAATGCACCCAAGTCGATTGGACCTGCATCCTGGTGATGCATTGGAGGGGAAAAGTGCCAACGGGGCTGTCCCATAGATGAAGAACATGGATTTAAATACAGATTTAGATGAATACTGGGAAAAAATTCTTCCCTATAAGGGCAGTGAGAGGCTGGAATGGAATTCTCAGAGAAGTTGTGGCTGCTCTGTCTCTGAAAGTGTTCCAGGCCGGGTTGGATAGAGTGTGGAGACACCTGATCACATGGAAGGTGTTCCTGCCCATGGCAGAGGGTTGGAACTGGGTGATGTTTAAGGTTCCTCCCAATCCAAACCAATCCATGATTTAAACAGAATGCTAAAGAAGACATTTTGGGTGTCCATGTAAGGTTACCCTGACCCTGTGGCTCTGCACTGCCCATAGCCTGTCACACATGTCCCAGTTAGGATGGGGTGATTCCCATTCTGACACCCCAGAAAAGGGGAAAAGAAGGGCTAAAAGTTGAGAAACCAGGATGAATGATTTTAAAGAAAATATTGGGATAATTTAGGATTTGTCTCAAAAACTAAATTGTTGAGCCCAGACAAATGTCTGAGCTCACAGTTGACCTTTCTTGCAGAAGCTGACTGGTGTAGACCTGTGGTATCTCCAACCTGAATTATCCCAATTCCCTGAACAAAATTCCTTCAGGATTGTGGATTGCAGGAGAGACCAGAGAGAAGACTCTAAAACCACATGGCTATTAGTGAAGTAAGTCAAATATGGTGGTTTCAAATTTCTAACATTTGCTCTAAACCCAGAAATAGGATCCTTTATTACTTCAAGGCCAGATTGGATGGGACTTCAACCTTTTACTTCAGCAGGAATGGGATAATTCTGGGAAATTACTGGATATTTCCAACCTCAAAAGGAGTCTTGGAGACTTTAGGAGCTCAACTGTGGGATACAAAGCTCAATGCAGCCAACAGCATGGGGTTTCCTGATGGTAATGCTGTAATTCTACACCAGTGGTGACCACTGACAATGGCCAGGGCCTGTGGGATATTTGCAAGAACAAGGGCACATTGTAAATACGAGCAATCCAGATATTCTGAGTTTGTGGAGACAATACGGCTGTGTGGTGAGAACCTTGAAAAGGATACAGGAGAGAGAAAACTGCGGATGGGAAATATGTTTGAACTTGCAAAAATAAATGAACAAGAAGATGCCTACGTGACAAGTGGACTGTGACAACAATAGTAATTCATAACTTGAGCCAATGATAGAATAAAGAAAATGTGTGAACAGTATGTAGTAGCCAATAAATGCTTGATATATGTGTGATGCTGATGCTTTAAATATATAAAACTATAAGCTTTGTGAACAATAAGTGGGCATTAGCCTGAGATCATATTGGTCATGGTGCTCTGTCTGATTTCCAGCTTATTCGGAAAGAGCCCTAATTCCAGATCAGTGATGAAGGATGACCAAAGCCAGGGCCATAATTCCAGACCAGCGGTGATCACTGATCATGTCCAGGGCCAGGAGTGTTGTATCAAGTACACGAAAATCAGTTTATACAACCCAGTGACTAACAGAACACACAAGGAACAACCTGAGCTCATCCTGAACTTCCATGGAGATTGAAAACCTTCCCAGGCATCTTAACCTGGAACCTCTGAGATACAGACATGGAGAGGGGCTATCTGAACACATCAAAGCAGCATCTTCTTGGTATCTGCAGTTATGGTGAGCCCCAAGGACCAGGCAAGACACAAAGAGAGGGCAGATTTGTTCCCTGTATAATCCACACACCCCAGTCAGATAGGGCCAGGATTTGCCGAAGACCAGTTCAACCCAGGGGTGATGGAGCAGCCCCACGACATTTCCCTGCACATGACATTGGCTTCAGAAGCTGTCATACACAGTGTCCACTAATGATTGTGGAACACACGAGTCTCACGGAGCAACCACTCACACTGCAAACCAAACATATGGGAGCTGATTAAACAACACCAAAATCTCTCAACCAGCCTGGAGCAATGAGGGGGCTTCCCGTGGCCCAA